>OFHS01000096.1:8429-25780 GCA_900245855.1 Calvadosia cruxmelitensis | reverse complement strand
CAGTAACACCTCTTCACAATTGTGGTAGAGAACACAATGCTCTCTGGATTAAATTCAAGTTACTTGCGCTGTATTGCACTATCAACTTATCAAGTCGTAATATGATCCTTTTCATAGCAGTTGCTTCGCTCACCCAACCTTTGTACGGCATTGAGCTGGAGCGGTAGAGTGATGCGAGCAGGAAAGAGACGTGATATTTGCTTAATGGTTGCACATTATGTTCAGTGAATTTGACTCTGCATTGGAGGTTACGGACACCTCAATAAGTCAATATGCTGCAAAGTATTGTGTAAATGGTCTCGGATGCACGCACAATGATTCTCCAAATGCGAAAGAGAGGCTATCAAGTCCGAGGCAATTATACCCTCGCCGATCTTAACGACAACCACCTCGTCATTCAAGTGGCCATTGATCGTTACAACAACGATGCATATTGTCTGCAATGACTCTTCATACACTACTGTCCCATATGGCAGTGATGGCATGCATAAAAGGGACACACTGTGCAAGGCACCTATCAAAAGGAATTGCTGCTAACTAGAGGTGCTGCAAATAAATTAACAATCCTAGTTAAGAGCATTGTAGCTTTACTTTTCAGGAAAGTAATTTATTACCAAGGTACAGTTGCTGTTCAAGCATTCTTCCCAAGGAAATACATAACTTTATCAAGTGTGGGCAATTCGTGATAACTGGCAACAAAGTAACAAAACTAATCGGTACCATTTTATTGATTTCTCTGGGGAATACCAACAATTACAATATAGAAGCACATACATACAATCATACGTACATTGGCAGTTGATTTGAAGAGGTACTATTATGGAGAATACATACTTAAAAAAGAGTAACCATGACAACGTGTATCAGTAAGCTACAACACAGGGGGAAATCATGGGTTCTCCAACTCACTTGCATTTGGGTTGGGCTTGAAGGCAATCAAAGCCATCATAAAGGCAGGCAGCTGTGTTACAGAGTGGATTACATTTGCCATTCTTGAACTGGTTCCAGCATTGTAGTCCAGTAGTAGTGCAATTTGCCCATGGGTTCAAGCCTAGCGAGCAGTCCGTGCCATCCCAGTTGCATGCATGGTTATTGCATTTTTGCTACATTTGTAAAGAACAACATCGATCAGAATCAGAAGATCAAAAACACAAATTATGGACCATGTTGTGGTTGCGGCAACCAACCTGACATTGTCCACCATCAAAGACCTTTGAGCAGTCCTGGTAAGGACAGGTGGCATTAACATGCTTGTAGACAAGGCACACGTCGCCAGTGTAGTCCTCTGCAAAGCACAACAAAGGTAACATCAACAACTATACTGAGAACTTAGTTGCTAATAGCAGAACAAGCAGTGATACTCTTTCAACTGACCTGGACAAAGACAAGAGTAGCCACCAACTAGATCGACACAAGTTCCACCATTGAAGCACGGGTTGACAGCACAATCGTTGATGTTAACATCACAGTTTTTACCAGTAAAACCCTTGCGACAACTGCACACGTAATCATTACTCCTCTCAACACAGTTGCCATGGATACAAGGGGACGATGCACAAAAGTCCATGTCATACTCGCAATGGAGGCCACTGAACTGTGTTGGACAATTGCACACATAGCCACCACCAGCAATCGATGAGCACACACCACCATTCAAGCAGGGCTGGTCATTGCATGATTTGACAGCAGTAGAACAATTGGTGCCAGTGTAACCTCTAGGACAGAGGCAAGTGAACATGTTGGCACCATCTTTGCAAGTCCCACCATTGGCACAAGGCATCGACACGCACTCATTGACATTGATCTGGCATTGTTCACCAACAAATCCGTCCTTGCAGATGCACTGGTATGAGCCAGGGGTATTGATACACGTCTCACTACCGTAGGCATGACAACGAGACAGGAAGCATTCATCAATGTCAGCCTCACATCGTGCGCCCGTGTAGCCATCTTTGCAGGAGCACTGGTACGAGCCAATTCTGTCTGTGCAGTTGCCTTCGTTGTAACAAGCCCCTACGTGGCAATCATCGTGGTTGATCTCACAAGTCACGCCTTCGTAACCACGGTCACAGCGGCATATGAATCCATTCAGTACATCAATGCAACTGCCATGCACGCAAGGGTTGGACAAGCAGTCATTGAAGTCAAGATCACATTGTGCTCCAGTGAACCCAGGATTACAAGTACACGTGTATCCATTGACAAGATCATTGCAAGTACCACCGTTGAAACATGGATTCGAAGCACACTCATCTACGTTCTTGTTGCAGTATGATCCAGTGTAACCAGGATCGCATCGACAATTGTGTCCAACCAGCGTGTCAATACAAGTGCCATTATTGCAGATTGCTGGCCCAGCCTGGCTACAAGATTGGGCAAAAATGTCGCAAACATTTCCAATCCAGCTATTAGCACATGAACATTGGAAAGATGTACCCTGCTGCTGGCACGTGGCTCCATTTTGACATACATTCACGCCATTGCACCAATCCACGAGCAAATTACAATTCTTTCCGGTGTAACCATAAGGGCATGCGCAGGCATAATCATCTAGTCCATCTTGACACAATCCACCATTCTTGCACGGCCCTGAAGCACACTCATTCACTTGCAGTTCACATCGGCCACCAGTAAAACCGGGCAAGCACTGGCATGTGTAGCCATCAGAAGCATCGAAACAGGTGCCACCATTGAAGCATGCACTGAGAATGACAAAGATAAAGAAATTGGTAACAACTATTAACAGCCTCAAACTGTTTTACAAGCAGCATATTAATCAATCATACAGGTAGAACAGGGTTTTGAGAAGTAAAATATTAAAATGCAAGTTGTTTGCCGATGATCTATTTAAAGGTCTATGCGGTTTACATTCTGAATGGATCCGAACGTGAGAACATTTGATCTGGATGTTTGCGTGTAGTGTAAGAGCATTATCCAGGTCTTCTACGCGTGCATTACTTGTATATTTCCCTAATACATACATATGCAATTCTATGTATCAAGGCTGTGGGTTGTGACGGCATAAACATAATCCTTGGCTATCACTTACCTGGCAAAGCAATCATCCTTGTCTTGAGAGCAGTTAACGCCGGCGTATCCACTGTTGCAATCACAATGGTAACCGTTCTCAAGATCGATACAAGTGCCAAATTTGCAAGGGCTTGGGTCACAGTTGTCAATATTAGTTTCACAGTAGGTGCCCGTGTAGCCAGGCTTACACTGACATGTGTAGCCAACAGCAGTGTCAAGACAAGTGGCCTTATTCTCACAGAGGTTCTGCACGCAATTGTTATCAGTGCTCTCGCAGCGGAGACCTATAGGAATGAAAACAAGTGCATTGAAACACCATCATTGACTAGGCTGTCATTCTGCATTAAAAGGATCAGGAAACTAAACAAAGGGGTCTGCACCATTGACATACCCGTAAAACCAACTGGGCAAGCGCAACGAAAGTGAGCTGTTTCATCAAAGCAGGTCCCGCCATTGACACATGGATTTGAAAGGCATTCATTAATGTCATACTGGCAAATTTGACCAGAAAAGCCATGTGGGCATATGCAGGTGAATCTATTGTTGCCATCTTGACAGCTTCCGCCGTGCAGGCAAGGTGAAGAAAGGCACTCGTTCCGATCCAACTCACAATCCTTACCTAAAATGGAGATCAGACAATTTTCCATCCAATGACCTTGCTTAGAGGCAATGTCATGGCAACAAAGCAAGATAATCAGAGCAGCAACTAACCTGAGAAACCAGGAGGACATTGACAACGATATGTTCCTTGCAACTCATCACATGTCCCTCCATTTTGACATGGGCTGGAAAGGCATTCTTGGATGTCTGCTGTACAGTTAACACCAGTGAAGCCCGCATGACAGTTGCAAGTATATCCATTGATGTGGTCCAAACAGATGCCTCTTACACATGGGTTTCCTGCACATTCGTCAATTTCAGTTTCACAATGGCGCCCATTGTAGCCAGGCTGACAGTCACAACGGTAGTCGGCAATGAGATCAGTGCACACCGCACCATGCTGACACTGGTTCCCAACACAGTCGTCAACGTTGTTCTCACAGTTTGTCCCATTATAACCTAAAAATAGGACACACCCATTTGAAAGAGGAACAAAGTGGAAACATTTGTAACTCTTTGACTCACATCAGTTACCATGGTAATCAATTAGTCTATGCTGTTGTTAGGGTGATTGGTTAATTTTTTGTAGTGTTAAGTTCAAATAGACCCATACTGCTCTAGCAGAATACAATAGTGAGCTTTTGTTGCCTGAATCGTTGACGCAATATTCGGATAAGGAAGTCGACATGCTGTTAAACCAAACCACTTTCAGTGGCGCTGCCGTTCCCAGTGAATGTTGTGTGTATTTTGCAACGCTATATGGCATTGTGTCGATATGAAATTATCAATTCTATTCTCTAGTGATGTTAGCTACTACTGTAAAATGTTATGGCTGTGTCCAGATTGTCTCGCTAGAAATTTCCCAATATTCCATTATTTATCATTGACTTAAAAATGAGCACTGTTGCAGTTATTTCATTGAACGCGATTAGCTGTTTGTTTGTCAGTATAGATGTGCCTTTGGTTTTGCCATTGTTTCCCCCACGCGTGTTTTTCCTTGTAAAATACACGAAAGTGTTTCATACACAAAATAGATAACTAAGTATGTTTCTTGTCGCATCTCTTTCTCTGCATCTGATCTCAAGTGAATCACTAATTTTACATGAACGTCACTTTTGCAGACAAGACACCCTGCGTCCTAGACCCAGTCCTTTGTCATTCAGAGAGATCAGATTTTCAAAACAACATAAAAATAGAAGATCTCAAAATTAAACATTCAGTCAAATTTGCAACTTTCAACATCTATTGTCCTGATATCTCGAGTAAACGTTTTTGGGTTTGTGAGCATTATAAAACAAAACAGTAGTTAGCCGAGTAGATAAGGTGTGATAATTGGCACCTTGTTTTGTCATGAATCGTGGGCTTAAGCCCTTTCTTGAACTCTTTCTTTTTGTCACATTTAAATATTGCTCACATTTTAGGTTTTAGAATGCATTGAAGTGAGTCAGCTCTTGGAGCATCTATGGTTTCAACAGCAATTCACAGTAATTCCAATCAAAGTGTTCCTTACCTATGGGACAGGAGCATTCATATTTATTGATGCCATCTCTGCACTGCCCTCCATGCAGACAGGGTTTAGATGCACACTCATTGATGTCAACATCACACAGCTTGCCAGTGAAGCCGGTTTCACAGAAGCACTCAAAGTAACCAACAAAGTCAAGACAGCTCCCATTGGCGCAAGGGTCTGGGTCGCACTCGTCAATCGGAGCAGCACATCTGACCCCTGGGAGAACAATAGAATTTAACACATTTAGACACACCTTGCCAATGCACTTCTGGTGCTCAAATGCCAGCTCACTAAACTTGAGCGCACAATGTGAGATATCACAGGGAGACCTACCCGTAAAACCAGGGAGGCAGACACATCTGAATGAGCCGGGAGTGTTCTCGCATTGCCCATTGGCTTCACATGGGCCACGGGCTGAGACACACTCATCAATATCAACGCTGCAATTGGCGCCAGTAAATCCTGCCTTGCAATTACAGACGGCACGACCTGTTGCATTGTGATGACACTGCCCATTGCTGCCACAAGGTGGGGGAATGGCGCTGCATTCGTCATTGAACTGACAATGGATCCCTGAAAGTTATAACAGAATTACGTCTTCAGATTCAGCATCCATCTGAAGGAACAGAGAAACACCACCAGCAAAGTGATGTGCTCTGCTCACCTGTCTTGCCAGCTGGACAATCGCACTCATACTTTCCAACCATGTCACGACAGGTTGCACCATTTTGACACTCGTGGTTGATACAGTCGTCATGATTTATCTGACAATGACGTCCACCCCAGCCACTGATACAATTGCAATGGTACGACCCCTGTGTATTGATGCATGAGCCCCCATTGGTGCAAGGGGACTGCGGCTGGCATTCATCCACATCATTGTTACAATATTGGCCGTTCCATGATGATGGGCAACTAGGCAACAGAGAAACAAACCAACGGTTACCACCCTTCCAAGAGCAACACAATGAAGTAATATGATTCAACATCAGTTAAAATGCAATGGCCAGTGAGGATATCCTACGGCCTAAACATAACCAATGGGACCAGCACCAATAGCCATACAGTGGCTCTAATATTCATATTTCATGCCTCAATGTCATAAAGAGTACACTTACGATGTAGAAAATCTGCCTAAGTTGCTATTCACCTACATGGCTAGACAACCACAGGTTAATATTAAACAAACAAACATCTTCTGCGTCAAGTATCTGATTGTTTGAAAAGGAAGCTGCAGACACTGTGGGCTTTGTCGTTGTGAATCACTGAGCTCAGAGATAAAAGAAGGGACGCTAACAACAACAAGTAGTGGCAGGTGACTGTGGCAGAGTGTGTCGAAGGCGCTGCTAATTCGTGAGAACAAACTTGAAACAATGAAGTCCTCGATTCTACGCAGCTCACAATTACAACGGCCATCACCATCAGTGGGACGTAAAAGGCTCAATCTATGCCAGTCATTGGTCTCAACCACAGAGACTGACATTTATTTCGCAGGATTTTATATTGACACAAAAACGCGAAACAGTCGGGAAATCGGGAAGGTTCACAGCTACTAAGTTGATTTGGTGTTTTGAGGGAGCAATAGAACAAGCGCTGTCCGCGTGGTGGGCGAGCAGCGAAAGAAAACGACGTTCAATGGCAGAAGAGATAACGGAGAACCACTGGCACGAGACGGGACGGAAGTTTAATTGAGATTCGTGTCTGTAAGAAGCTGCGAGCAGCCAACAAGTGGAACGAGGAGGGCTACTGAGAGGAAAGGTTTGAGCTGGTGCATCGACTGGCCACCTCGCAATCACACGCAGCTCAGAGGAGCTCGCATCTTCACATTGCACAATGGCGCGAAGGAGAGGACAATGTCGCGGATTGCCTTCGAGTAGCAGTAAGCTGGCCAGCACGACGGGTGGCTGCCGAATGGAGAATTAGCGTCATTTTCATGGGGGGCCGTACGGCCAGTGTCAGAGTAGATAGTTTCAATTGCAAATGACGGACATCCAATTACAGCTGTACAACGGACGGCCATCTCGACTCAAAGGCGACCAAATTAAGTGAAATTAATCGGGACAATGCCGTCCCACATTAACATAACACCAGCTTAATCAACGCAACGTGTTCACGAATGTCAGCCATGTTTTATTTGATAGCTGGGCAGATCCCGATGATCGAGTTGCAAGGAAAAGTCAAATTTAAAATAAGAAAAACTTGAAAATCGTACTTAATTTATAACAGGTGTCAAATGCAACGACCAACACCGCACGACAACGATGTGTCAAGTGACCACAAGTCAGACAACCCCAACATGGCGTCGGCATTCCGCCAGGTAGAAGATGTGCTTTGCAAAGAAGTGAAATTGCAAATACGACTGACAACGAGAAGGACCAACTGCCCCTCTGGTAGTCTACGGGTTGGGAAATCCGTTCGCATGGCAACAACCAACTGATAGTAGAAGACAACTACTAGAAGACTAGCTGGTGTTGCGTCTTGTCTACATTGTTATTCACATTACTTGCAGATTCATCCATTGACGTGACAGTACAGTGCATAGCAATAATTACGATGAGCCAAACTTACGAGCAAGTCGCAGTGCCATTCACGAGAGCGCAAGTGCCGCCATTTTGACAAATAGTCTGCGAACACGATGTCGATCCTGCAAAGACAAACACATCGTCGTGAGAGACAGGAAATGCAAAGAAAAGACGACCAAGGTGAACCACATTTCACAAGCGACGACATAAACCAAACCAAACGAGCAGACAAAGATCGACCAACGATTGCACCAGCCAGGGTAACCACTACAGGTTTGTGTTCGCTGCCTGCTGATGGCAATGACCACAATCACGGCGTGAGTCGGTGCACATTCCGACGGTCGTTGAGAAACAGACAAACGACTACGATGAATAATTTAGCGCCATGGTTTCAATCAACCACTGTCATCCATTTGAAGGATTGAAATGCGCATCTCAGTCCCACGAGGAAAGCGAATCAATCACGGCGGCCGATTCATTTCGATCGTACAATTCAGTCGTCTGCGGCGGCAGAACACGGCTGACCGCGACAAAATAAGCAAGTAATTGAACAGCCAAGTCATTCTCATCGGAGGCCCGCAAAGGCAATCACAGCAAACACAAAAATTAATCGAGTCAACTGCAGATCTAGCTGGCTCGAGGCACTTTTGGACCTGCGCCGATTGTATTCGGGCAAAAAAGCAGATCGAACCAACGCCAGGTTTCTTGTGTAGGAATGTCAGACAACACTCACCGAGCGATGGCGAGCAGAAATACAAGAGGCAGATTAAGTACAGTCCGCCTTTGGCAATCCCATCCATGACAAAACTACAAGCAATGAACGTCGTGTCTATCCATTCGCAGGCAGAAGAGCAGCAAGTCAAGAATCATCCAAAAAACGTGGACGCGACCTCAACGAAAGCAGCCGCCGCGCTCACCCATCAAAACTTACAAACGACGATGCGAACTGACACTGGACTGTGCACTTGCAATGGAACGCACAAAGACGGGGGTCAATCAAACAGAAAAGAAGGGCCGACAAAATGGTCATTATAATTCTGTTTAAAGAATCTACTTATAAAATCAAATTAAATATATCTATCAATAGGTTTTATGGCGTGTATATGCCATTACTATACAACGCACAAAATGTATAAAACGAAAATATTAAATATTTGTCAAGTAGTAGTCCCCCGTGAGGGTCACTCTGGTACGGTGAATGACAACCGCCATTCAACTGGGCATGACCCATTGGTCTTTGTCCGTTGTCAATCTTTCCATCGACCATTCTCAAACGACATTGTGCATTTAAAACACGACAACACACTCTGACGCTCATTAAACATTGCCATCGAAGGAACATGAGAGGGACAATGGCCGAATGAAATGCTGTTTATATCATGGGACTCTCTCGCACACACGATTATCGAGCACTCGTTGCAAGGGGGATGCCCTCAAACTCGTCAAATGCCTTCGTGGTAGTGCCATGGCAGTCATCACTGGTTACAGTGACATCTTCGTCAAGCATCAAAATGTGATTGAGTGTTACGGTGGTTGGTGGACGCTTGCCTCTTGCCCTGGTCAGCGCCAACTCAACAGCTGCTCCCCCCGGCTTGCCTGACCTTGCTGACTTTCCCATGAGAATGTTGATTCGCACAAGGAAATCATTACCGCAAAGCCAATTGCTTTCGCAAGACAAAGCGCATAGAACAAGCGAGGCGGAGAAACGACTACGGACGCACAAGGGCGACGTACTTCATCAGACCGTGAAACCAGGGAGGCGCGGCAACGCATTTGCAACGCCGTGGAGTACAGGCGCAAGCACCGCCTTACAACCAGTCCGTCCCGTAGACTTGCAGAGAGCGGCAGGCAGCCCTTGCATCGCCATCATCTTAAGTACCTGCCGCTCGATCCACTAATCACGTGACAAGGGAAGCCCAGCTTCCTTGGCGATTGTCAAAAGAACAAGCATCGAACGCCCACTAGTAGATTGGATCTGCGCAAAATGGACCGTTTGAGGTGATTAAACATTCCCTCGTAAATCAGCAAGCGCACAAGCTTGCCTCATTCCGTCGTGCGCCGATATGGCTTATGGCTTCTGTGTGGACTGTCTCTTGCGATTTCTTTTCTCGTGAAGTAAAATACAAGTTGTTGATGTCTTTCCTTCTAAAGTTAAAAAGTTTCGCCTTGAAATAATTAACAAAGGAAAGTAAGGATCGTAGTTTATTCATTCAAATTAATTTATAATCATGCAATAACCTTTTTATCAAATTATGACTCAATAAATCAGAACTTAGTTAACTTCTACTACAGCACAAAAAATGTCAAGATAAAAATTTCGAATTACTGCTATAATTAGTTAAACTTGAACTTCCCCCCGTGCAATCGAGCTTCAGTAGATTGGGGACCGACGATCAAAGAGGCGTTAACGCCCCGGTGGCAAAAGCGAGTCTCTGTTTCAAGAATGAACGACGGCTGCCCGGATCTCCCACCGGATCTTCCCAGCATCCCCATCGGTCTTTCCACGTCACCAGGCTCCCCTCGCGCGCGAAGTTTTGATTTTGACTTTTTCTTCGATGCTTTTATTGTTACCGTACTTACTATGACATCATTATTGATCGTTCCGCGTAATTTAGACGATTGCATGTGCCCCATGATGCAAGGGGGTTGTGGGCACGTTGAACGGTCGAAACAGGATCATTGCTACGTGATTTTGTAGTGGCTGACGCGCGGTCAGTGTGAACTCAATGTCGTCATTTTATAGTCACGTGATTGTAAGAATATGTAGCTGTGTCATCCTGTAATCATTCTCTGTGCCGTCCGTACTTCGCCGTGTTAACAGCTCTGTCTGTCCTGTTATCTACGCTGTGTCTCACGATATAGAGCTCTGGCACCAACGACCATATGTACTCCTTGGAACTCTGCATGCCATCTCTCCCTGTCGTGGGACCAGCAACCTCTCTCTCAAATATATACTTATGTGAAATGCGAAAGCCTTTCTCGTCCTTTCGTCCTCCACAATTTCACCGTATGAGATCATAGACCCAAATTGAGAGAGTAAAATATATTACGATATCCAATTTGCCCAATACTGTCATCAATTACGCTTGTGTTTATTTTTCCTTCATCAAACCAGATACAGGGTTACATCCACTGCGCTTGAAATAAACGACTAAATAACCGTAATTTAAAAATAATCCACATCGCTTTCTTTTGGAATGTCTTCAGGATGCGGCACATACTGTATGTTACTGATGTTGGTCTTGGTCGTGCCTCAGAACAGGCAATCCATTGAAGGAGTGTCGCCCAGAAGAAGCCAGAACAAGAGATTCAGTTGCTGCTGACATCATGATCATGGTGCTATGGAGGACGCGGGTCGTCAGATCCCGGGTGAGATCGCGGTAGCTGGAAACGAGGCCGAAAGAACGTCTCAAATCTCCAGCATTGATTTATTGACTTGAAAAGTGATTCAGACATAAACAGTGGAAGTATGTTGCCCGCTCCATTTAGTTTTGAGCCTGTGAGAAACCAGTAAACGAACTATTAGCACTCTTGCGACAATTAAGTAGTATTTTCGTTGTTCAGCAATCTTCACTGATTCTCCATTCTGTCCCTTTTCACTAGACTTAGCTTTAATGTGGTTGGTGCCGAAAGGTCCACATGTTCCGACGCCGACTTCAGGAGTCAACTGTTCAGGATTGCCACCATTTGAAGTGTCAGCAAAGAGCCGATGCGACGGCCATTGTTCAAATAGTCCACATGCAAATCACTCGACCTACTTCATCAGTTGACCTCCTCAAACGATCACCTGCTGACGACGCCAATCAATCTGACACCATCGTCGAGACCAACAGAGACCTGTCGTAGCCGGACATGTTCGAAGCGGCCAAGGGTGAACCCGTTACTTTGAAGAGTGTTGACGGATCGCGCAACTAGTTCGATCGCAGCCTCTCCTGTCCACGCCTGATCGAGGTCAAGATTGAGGTGATCGGAGCTAAGAAATTCACAGATCTTGCTCTTTGTCCATGAGCGTCCGCCAGGGCAGCCCTCAATCAATCAATCAAATGACCAATCGTCAACTAAAAGGCGATGTCTCCACAACGGAATAATTCTATGCGACGCAGGATTTCACCACTTTGATGGGCCGCAAGAAAGAAGGACTGGCGTGCTGCTGGTCTATCAAGCAATCGGTTACCCGCGGGAAAGTTTAAGACAGGGCACTTGAGATCACTAGACATGGACTACCGGCCTCGGTCTAAGTCAATCAACCAATGACAAGGCAGCCCGACTGCCCCTGCGTGCGATTGCGGACGTAGTCATGACCACTTGAAATTGAGCAGTCGAGATGAGCGCCGTTGCTGTCGTGGAATGCGAGAAACAGTTTCATTTGCACCTGTCGAGGGCAGGGATAGCAGAGCTCCGCGCGATCAACGTATTACTGCGCTGTAAGTACAGCCTGCTGTCTACGGCTCTTCGATCACTGCGGGCTGGCCGCAGCAGTCGAAAGCGGCCCTGTGCGGCAATCTCGTCATTTGCCTTGCAGTACGCAACTACGGGTTGAACTGTAGTTAATCGTACCTGTTGCGATCCTGCAAGAGATGATTGCACCGTCAATCCATTCTTACTAACCGCATGGCTGATTACAGTCGACCGGGCCGATGTCATGTTGCCTGCCATCTGGTCCATCGGTATTTCGGATGCCTCCATTTGGCCTTCACGCAGCGCCTGCCATTGTCACGCACACATTAAAAGGCAGTACGCTAACAGAAGCCAATTCCCTGTGCGAACTTACCAACGCTAAGCCTTATAGGGTTGTGCAAACCAGATAGTCGAAGGATCCTCGCAGTACTCTTTAGTGTGGCCTTCTGGGATGGTCTATAACAGCAGAACAGCTTGCACACGGATCATCTCCGCAGATTGCATTTAGCATCGCTGAAATCTTCCGTCTTTGATAAAGGGCCACCCCAGCTGTGGCATGAAGGACGCCGGCGGGTATATCCACCATATATGAGAGCGAAATTCATGAGGATTCCCTTGTTCATTCTTATGGACCAACTGACACCTCCAATGAGCAGGGTACCGTCAATAACACACGAGAGGCAGAAGGCTGGCGATCTCAGTGAACTGTAATGGAAGCAGGGTTTTAATCCTTTGTCGCGTTCCACGTCACCTCAGTTGGACACCAAACAGCAAGGTGGTCTTTTGAGCTGAGCAGTGGCAACGCCGTGGCGGCAGTCAACAAGAGGGCAGGTTGCATCGTCTGTTTCTGCTTGTAGTCATGTGTTGTTCCACAAGACGTTTGACAGCGACACGAGGCCTGAAGTGGCCATGTTGCAACAAGTGAAGGTGGTCTTGTTGACATTTGTTGAAGAGCGCGGTTAAACAGATCGAGTGTAAACGCCGATACGGCCACCGTTGACTTGACTTGCCTTTCAAGTATGTCATATCCCAACCACTGATTAAAATGCCCAAGCACATCCAACACCTTATCGCTAAAATGAACAACCTTCACGCAATATGGGGAAATTGATATAATTCCCCTCGTATTTCTTAATGGAACTAGCATTTAAGATTGGCCGTGGTAAATATTTACGGCAATGCTTACGCCTGTGTTGGTGTGCCCATTGCAAGGCGCTCAAGCAAGTCGCAATAAACAAACAAGGACCTCTCGAATGATCAAAACAACACGTGAAGCAAAGAGACGAGTGCTCACCTGGGTTGCCGCAGTATTTTCCACAGAAACGATCACACAGGCACACATCGCCCGGTTTACTGCAGAACTTATCGTTCTCGCACTGCGTGATGTTCAGGCAGTAACGGCGCCACACCCTCGGGCGCAAACGGGGCACGCATTTCTCTAATTCGTCCGATACAAAATATTTACTTGCCACAACTGCAAAATGAAAACAAAGAACGAATGAATAGCTTAAGCATTTCTCTGCGATGATCAACACGAGAACAAGTGACTTTCCGATCCACTTAAAATTGAGACTGCGAGCGAGAGGGTCTTAAATTGCCCTGCTGTCATGAAATCATCAATTTGATATCCAGAACGTCAGGCCCACAGTCAATTTCCCATTGTCCTTCTTAACTATCGCCCAGTGCCGGAGCATGAGACTGACTGAAGTCAACAGCATCGTAACTTGATGAGTAGATCTCACCATTTCAAGCAAGCGACAAATCGGACCATTTGCAATCACATTTTAGGACCGACAAAGATATGCTGATGGACACATAGGGGCGAATGGAAGGCAAACAATCAACGTGAAAGCAACCAAGCCATTCTCAGACCCTGATGAATTACGTTCTACTGCGTGCGATCAATCAATGAGAGATCGTTATCCGTCGTCCCCTCTGCTCTCAAATGCTCATGCTCTCTTCCAAGAGTGCTTCTACTACAAGAGCCTTTGCCCGTATGGCTGCTTGAGCCTTACCTGAGACGATGCCATTGGCAATTAGTTGTAGCGCAATCCAGATTACCACGTGGTTCATTGTTCAAAGGTTGACATGTTGAGGAATCAATAGAGTGCCATTGGTATATGAAGCAAGCCAACTATCGGTCGTACGTCCTTAGTTCAGTCTCTCCTTTAATTCCAGTCACAATGTACCATCACAATCGTAGGTGATGACCAGTTTGTCAATAATCCTCGTCTGCGTGCTAGTTGTCTGCGTCTGTGACGATGGTGCCAAGCTGACTGGCCAGATTGCCTTCCTTATGCTTAACCTTTAAACCATCATATCTGGCCACTACGCTTCCTCATCTAGGACGTCGCGCGCCTTGTTTGACCAATGGAAACGTCCCGTGGACGGTTGTTTGACCAATCACAGCAGCTCTCGTTACTCGCGGTAAGCAGGTGTACTAAGCGATGTTTTCTTTCGCCATTGTTTTCGCCTCGGGCAGCACGACGCATTGACAATGGCAGATCTCTTCAAACAACAAGGCTAGTAACTTTGTTTGATAATGTCGAGCTGAAACAATGGCACGGCTTGGGTTGATGTGCGTGTCTGCAAATGTGCGAGAGCATGGCTGGTGGATTGCTTGCCTAAGTCGATTGCTCGATAGCGAGCAGTGATGCTGTCGGCAGACGCAGCGGTAGTCAGGAGGTTAGTGATGGGACTGCGCGGCCATGAAGCCGCAACAAATGCCCGTGCGTCACTGTGGCTGCCGTCAGAGCGGTGGAGCGGGCGCAGGATGACCGCAGAGAGAGCAGTCAATAGACCATTGCGCTTTGCAAGAAATCAGTAGAGTAATTTCCCCCGACTCATGAATATTTGATGTGAATAAGATGGAATGCAGCTGAGTGTGTGCAGTGACCAAGGGTTTGACAGCAGCCGTACATGCGACGAAATGACCACTGAGCAGCCTCAGAGAGGGCTTCGTCGAGCTGCTCTTGAAATGGAGGCAACCCAGTGCGATCCAATTAAAAAGTACACAGGACGATCATGACCACGTCTTAATCAACGTGGAATATCACCAAGCCACGGACCGCTGATCCTGCTTTCAAATGGCAATAATAAGGCGCTACATGACATCAGTGCTCGACGTCAAGAGTGAAGTAGGCGACAGTGAGTGTCGTTGCGGCTGAGGCAAGCGAAGTCATCTGATCGCCGATCAATATTGTTCCGACTGAGTCATGTGCTTCCACTGACATCTCGCTTGCTACTGAGAGTCACTTCGTCTTTTTCTCAACGGGATGGAGGGAATCCTCTTGAGTCTAGAAGGTGATGTTTGTCACCGTGAGAAAGGCGCGCGGTTGATGTCTGAGCAGACTCATCTTGGCTCGGCCGTCCGCAGCGGTAATCTTGCGGGCAATCATCTGCGACAGCTGGCCTCTTAGTGATTGTGCCAGCATTGTGTATGGCAACGCAGTCACCGGCTGCTCATCGAGGCTGCTGCACACTGCACCACTAAGCGCCCTTTAACTCAAGCGTTCCCACTCCGATTGACAACAAACGGGGCCATCAGACATGCCATGTTCTAGCATCCCATGCACCGCTCTCCATCGTGACTGATTGTTCTTTCATGAGTCAAAATATCTGTTCAGTAGGTAACTTGGCAAGCACGAAGGACTATCACGGGACTCACGGCCCACTGCGACACTTAATCTCTGCAGCTGCCCCCTCAAGTCACTCGCTTAGACCCTCGTTGACAATAATTAGACAGGACCTCTTCCCGCATGGCCTTGCCTGTAATACATCCGAGTGAGGCTTACTTTAGCCTCAGAATCAACCGAAACCAACGGACTAATGATACTGGTCAGCAGTATGACACACTTGCACATCGATGGCTTCTCGTCGGCGGGACCAGGCGAACAATGAATTACAATCGGACAACCGAACAACTAGAGACAATGAACAGGTCTCGATTGCTTGAGCAATGCGCTCCCATTAAAACCTGCCATTGCTGACTTCATATCGTGTCTTTGCATTTCGTTCTGTGTGTTCGTTTAACACGTCTTGTCCCTTCCGCTTGCGCAGGCGAGCGACACCATGCAGGCCAATTGAATTCAGACAATCTCAAGGCACGTGCGCGCGCATCAATCACCGTGCGGCCAGCACGCGCCAATCAACAATGGTCGGGTGGAGGAACACGTGGCCCATGAACACACATTCGATGTGGCCGCCATCGCTCGGCTGACTGAACCAGAGCTGGACTGAACGACGTGGATCGTCGCAGGATGCAAAGTGGCCAACATGGCGATGGTCTCTGGCTGTTACTCATGCTCGGCAAGGCAAGTGGCATCAAGTGTAGCCAGAAGGAACCAGCTCACCACAGTGCTGGCAGTTGAAGCTGGCCTGTCATAGAACATGTGCGATTGGCACTCGCGCAGGATCAGAAAGGAATGAGCACACGTGGCCGCCATCCATGATTAGAAGCATTAACCCCAAAGGGTGCGTGTCCGACGTGCGAGTAGACAGCGGCCTGAAACGCGACAGCCTCTTTGGTTCATTCGTCTGCTGTTACTTGAATCAGTCAAACAAAGCAGGTTGCACTCCAGTGCAATCTAAGCAGCCATATCACTCCCGTCTACTAGAGATGGCAACGCCAATGAACCCATTCCCACTCTGACGTCATATTCAACTTGATTTACATGCGTTGCCTAGCAGCCTTAGTATTGGCAACGCAGCCTAGCCGCTGACCGATGGACGTGAGAAAGCAGCTAAGTTTAACATTCCCACGTCGCTGCAATGGCCCATCTGGCCAAGAGTCAATCGTAATCGCATAGATCAGCGTCACGAAGACGCGTGATTGGTGGACGCGGACTGATGCAGGGATCGCCAGGCAAATGATAAAGACGCCGTCGTCCGCTTACAGGACAGAGGGAAAAACAAATGCAAGTCAGCCCGTAGGAGGAAAGCCGTGACATGGCGATGTTAGAGCGGCGACTGCATTCCTCCAAGGCGAGACGGTGTGTCATTGTAGGCGATCTATCGCTTTGCTGTTTTATCCATCGCATTGGCCTTTGGAGCCGTCACAGTCGATTGAAATCACATCATTTCAAAGCAGGAGAACGGCGCTAAGTTCTTCCTGTTGCGACGGACAGCTGTCGACTGGCGGAATGACCATCAGTCTTCTTGCTACTATGGCAACGAAGACGAGGGCAAGATGATCGAGATGAATCAAATGTTGATTTATCAGATTGTGATTATCGAATAGAAGGCCTGCATCATGATTCATCAATCCGGATGGACGATTCTGCTCTTTGGCA
>OFHS01000095.1:50882-65356 GCA_900245855.1 Calvadosia cruxmelitensis | reverse complement strand
ATCAAAAGGAAGAAAGTTTCCTTAGCACATACAAGCATTTAATATCGAAGTGAAGCCTTCATGTGTTGTCGAGTTTAATAAAAACGACTAAGCGCAAAACAATATTTAGATTATAATGATTTTCCAAATTTCAACGATTAAATAAATCAGAAAGAAATTAATTAATCAAGAAGTACAGCTGGCTACGTGAACTGCTGGATCTATCAGGATGAAGAGGAATACAGACTTCAGAGAGGAAGCACGGGGATGAGAAGGCGTCTTTAGAGCCATGGAACAACGTCGTATAATCTCTCATATACTGTTTATAGTAAACAATGAATGGCAATGCTTTATTATTTAAAAAATTATTTTAATACAAACTCAAAACAAACCTGGGCAAGGATCGAAGTCATCACTGTCTTCATCCACTTGGCCACAAAGGCTAGGATCATCATTGGTTCTATTACAGACTCTTTCTCTGGATCGATAGCTGGGGCCACATGTCGCCGACCAAGCTGACCATTCACTCCATTCCGGAGGAACGTATTCATCTAACATTAGACATTGAGGAATATCAAATGTTGGAAGTTGATAACATTCTTGTAAATGTAAATGTAAATGTCACTTTATTTAATGAGGGTAGCCCAGTAAGCCAATGGCTTGTCTCCCTTGAGGCCCTCGACAATTAAAACCACAAAAGACGACGAATATAATTATGTGTCGGATGGACCGGGAGTCGAACCCGGTACGTCTTTACTAGTAGCCATACATACTAACCGCTAGACCACACATTTGATAACGGTCTCTAGGGCTGAGGGGCTTTATAGTTCACAGAACACAGTTTGGATATCCTCCTTCAGAATCCAAAACATGCTGAGCCGAGAATGCATTCTTTCTTATTCTGAATAAATTTATTATCTACAGCATAACCAGACAATTTGCCGCCATGTAGAGCAAGTAACCCCTAAATATCAACATAAGAAGAACGGCCTACTTTTTATAACAAAATAAAACAGCTATAGCATAACGTAAAGTTGTTCAATTAATTAAATTTGGAACACTGCAAATATTGTAAGAGTAATGTTTGATAATTCAACTTCATTATGTTTTCTAGTTTTCTTGTTGAGATTTGTTTATCTTGCTACACAAACGAATAATATATTATTGAATCAAACCTTCTAATACTGAAATGAAAAACATGTCTCAAAATAACACATTCGCTTTTGCCGTCTATTGACATCTGGTCCATTCTTTAGAAGGAACAGAGCCGATAAGTCGGTACACCTCTTTTCTTTGGCTCCGCATTGCAGTCTGGAAACAATATATTTCGAGTCGTAGCAGCCAACCAAAACGAAACTAATAAATCACGTTTAGCGTCCTCCCTTTTTGTGACCTAGGATAATTATCCCTTTGCTCCCACAAAATCATTCCATATGGGGTTCGGATAAGTACTTTATTGACTTAGTGACATCGCTCCAGCAAGGACTGTGTACATAAAATGTTATTACCTGCGCAAGGATTTAAGTTGCAGTCTTCGTTCTCAGTGTCTGGTCCAATAGAGGTACAATCTTTCCCGCCAAACGCCGGTGCAGGATTGGTACAAGTACGCGCGCGCATTCGATCCGCAGGTCCACAGCTCGCTGAGCATTCACTCCAGTTACTCCATGATGAATAGTTTCCGTCTGTTGCCGTGACTAGAGATAGAAAAATAACAAACAAATAAACAGACTGACAATTCATCGTAGGTAGCACTATTTTCCAACTGAACAGCACGGCGAAAAACAAATAATAAAAAATAAATTAATTAATAATTTAATTAACTAATTAATATTTTATATAGTTATGATTGAAACAAACAGTAGTTAGCAGATATGATTAGCATATCACAACTGAAGGTTGATATACTAGCTGTATATATACTGCAATTTTTAGAATTTGGTGATAAAAAGTTATAATCGGCGTCAATAGACTGCTGTATTTTTCCTAAATCGTGCTGCTACTAGCCGAGTGTAAAATTCGTTGCGGCCGGGAATGTGTACCAGGCCGTTATTGGTCATTTTCCAATAATTATTTCATAGTACCAAGCTTCTGTCGCATGTACATATGAAGTAAGTCTGAATATTACGTTTCCAACCTTGTAAAGCTGCACAGACCTACACACATTTCAAATTCGTCACCTTTCGTCCCGAATCAAAGATGGGAGACACCGTTGGTCCATTCAAATAAATACAAAACGCTGATTTGAGTATTCGATTACTGATACTGGTCAGTTGAAAAAAAGTGAATTACGGGCACTCAGAGTGGAATGAATGCTACCACCCTAGGTGTATGTTGGATTGCTTTATTAGCGTCCTTTTGCAATGTTGATGGGAAAACTTTGATGGGTGCAATTGCACTTTTGGAATCCCGTAGATCCGCTCCTGCACATTTGTCTTGTCAGTGAGTTTGTCGCGAAATTGCACTAAAATTTGTTTCCCAATTTTTTCAGAGCCAAAATTCCCATTACAAAGAATAATAATTTTTCACATCTAGTACAAGAATACTTGCCGACGCTGCAGGTAAGCCACGAATTATTAAGCCATATGAATGTTGCCATTGCTCTTCCACAGATCATGTTTTTATTTTGAGAAAGTTTACATTTAAAGCAAGAACAAATTCTTGCAAGGAACATATATTTTCAGTGAGCTTTGGAGAAGTAATCTACAGGTGATATTGAGAGTTTTCGTCATTTAGGTATGTTACATAGGTGCCTTATAATTGTAGGATACAGAAAAATAGCAAAAATGGATTAGGGATGCTCAGGTTGTGGAAAGACATTGAATTCGATGCAGCAAATTCCCATTGCGCTATACAACACAACCTCAAAACGGCAGAGCAATGATTAAAGTCTATTACCAACCTAGCAATCGACCACTTTCATAAGCTACCATTTGGAAAAAGTAAATGCATTATGAGGAAGGTTGATGTCTCTGATTTCAGAAAGGAGAGAACTGGATTTGCTACTGATTCAGATTTCTTCTTTTGAAATTCCCGTCAATGTTATGGGTCAGAAACCCAGTCTCTTTGTTATTTCAGGATATCAACACGCTCCATGATGCACAGGTCAGTCCTATAATGGTAGCTCGTAAAAAGGTCTATTACTTGAAACTGTATATACGTTCTTGGCACTACATTGCAGTGAATAAGGAAAATAATAACATTCTATACTGATCCACGTACCATTTGTAAGACCATATACAAAATTGGTTTGCTCCACACCAACGCAAAAGAGATTAGGTTGAACACACTTCTCGTATATCTCGGTACTTGGCGATCCTCCTTTTGTGACGCACGTGTCAGAGGAACCATCTTTTTTGTAAGTATTTCCTGCATTGATGCCTGAGAGGCATTGACTCAATGACTGGATGCTAAAGTGAGTATATCTTTTCTCAAGTGCTTCTTGGGCACAACGGCATATCACATCTTCGACATAGTCATCAAAATTGTCAAGGTCGATATTATCTTTGTCATCAAACAGCAATTCTGGTAGCGGTTTTGGACTTCCTTTATCGGCAAAGCAGCCTAAATCTTTGTAGGGGATTGTACCTGCACATAAATATCAACAATGATATCATCGTCACTCATGAAATGAATGAAATAAAACCAATCATTATATCAAAATGAAGATAAAACAAGCAAATTCTTCTACACGTAGTCATCACTAAATTGAAAAAATATTGTTTCCAAACACTTGTCCACGCTGCCAGCCACAAATTACTAAGCCAAATGCGAGTACTGCCATCATTCTTCTACAGACCAATTCTTACATTTAGCACGTTGATACTTGAAACAAGAAAATAATTATTGCCTAAAAATATTTTTCAGTGTACAGTCAGTTTATTTCTCAGTTCCACATTTACAACATTATAAGGTAGTGAATTAGCAACCGTGTCTATATGATCCAAAAAGCAAAGCTGCAAGTGAAAGATTATGGGTTCGTCTTAGTGGCTTGATATTAATCTAGAAAATGTCATATAATGTTGCATATTAATTGTATTTTTTGCAAACTGCAATTACCAAAGTGATCAGAGGGCCCAGTTTCTAAGCACGTTTTGTCATTTTAAAAATTTCAGTTAACACTGGAATTGGTACCTCGTGACATCCATTTAGCACCGTACATTTATCTTGTTGAGATCATGTGAAATTAATGTCATAAATTCAAATATTTTAACAACGTTGTTGTGTATCAAAGTACAGTAGTAAGCATTTTAGAGAAAAGCGAGAAAACGTATCACCTCGAAAACATACAGACTAATATGCTTCAGAGCGTTTAGCATTATGTGTATATGTGAAGTAATGGCATTAGAAAAGATATGCAGTACTTACAGCAAGGTCCTCTATTGCAAATTCTACTTTCAGTATCAGGTCCAGCGCAGAAACTGCCACCGAATCTCGGTTCTGGGCTATTACACTGGCGCACTCGCATTGTTGTTCCTTGCGAACAAGTCCTCGAGCATTCACTCCAAGTTGACCAGGTTGACCACGACCCATCGACTGCAAACATAAGATAGCTCTGTTAATACTCTGATATAAGGTATATATCTCATGCATTTCATCCCATTTTTAACCCCAAATATTATGAACAAAGTGCTATGGAAAGCAAGAAAACAAGTTAATATCAGATAAAATTTCATGTCAGGGATAGCAAAATGTCGTTTGTCCTCCGCTGATGAAATAAGATTATAGATTGTCCTCATCTAGTGGATCAGTGCACAAAGAGATTTAGAGCTTCAGGAGAATTCGCGTGTAAAGAGTACTATAAAGTATAACATAGTAAGTAACAAGTCATAGGTGTCACTGTTGATAGCCATGCTCACAGCATTTTATCGTAAGCAAATATAAAATTGTAAGCTAACAGTACATATTATGCATACAGTGAAACCTGTCTATACCGGTCACCTTTGGGACCTGAGAAAAATGGCCTTTATAGACAGGTGGCCTTTCTGTCCGGGTTCATTTCTATAGAAAATATCACCTTGGGGTTATGAAGAGTGGCCTTTATACACAGGTGGCTGCTCTATAGAGGTGACCGCTAACACAGGTTTGACTGTATTTTCTATAAAATCATTTAACAAACAAAACATAAAATCATCATCAACCTTACTTGGACAACTAGTAAGATTGCAGACGTCGAACATTTTAGGAGCGCCAATACTGGAGCAATTCTTTCCACCATTTAATGGCGATGGTGAGTCACATTTCCTTGTTCGTTGTCTGTTTCCAACGCCACATGTTGCATCACAAGCCGTCCACTCTGACCACTCAGAGTAGTTACCATCACCTACAAGAGAAACAAGTATCAACATTTGATGTTCAATTGCATCTGTCAGCCGGTCATTACTTCAGGGATCATAATTTGGTTGTGATTTAGAGTACTAATAAGACCTGGTGTTCGACTTACAGTATATTCAGACCACGACTGTGGCAAACTTCATCTTCCTAAAGTGACCACTGACAGAGGAAGACCATCACCCTAAAGTGACCACTGGAAGGATAGGTTTGGCTGTCAGGGCCCAAAGCTACTCAACAAGTTTATTGATCCCATTCGAAACAGTAGACCAACATTTAAGAAAAATGTCAAAGAAAAGTTGGAGGTGGTATGATAGATGGTTATATAATACAAATGGTCATTCAGACAGATAAGACTATATCTATATTTGTATTTAAATAAAATAATTTTCAGAATAAATGGATCTCTACTATGATTAAAAAAGACTATATCTTGAAACAGATTAAGGTAACTATTGGATTTAACCAATGCTACCCAATGCTACTGTTGCTGTTGCTGTTGTTTAGTTCTATGTTATAATTATAATTATACATTTTATAGATTTTAAGCTCAAAAATGCATAATAATCACAAACACCAGCCCACTTAGCTCAGTATCAGACACTCCCAAACACTTGGATCTCCCGATCTTGGATCTCTTGTTAGTATTTTCAATATTAACAATAACCAGTCTTTCAAAAGCTGTGCTCGGCACTTTGCCAAGTCTCAACTGTCGTGAACAATCTTGTTAATTAATTATTATATATATTTTACCTGTAAATTGTATCACAGGCATCAAGAAACAGACGCAATATTACCCTAGTCATAATCTCAAACATGTATCTCGCTTTTAGATATCCACTAAATGTTGTATTTCTCCGTTTATATGTCTTGAAATATATCTACTATCATCATCATCATCATCATCATCCCGAACAAACAAGACAATGTGTGCTTAAGGGATGACCCATGATCATATCATGTAATCAAATTACTTGTTCTTCGCACTTTCTATAATCAATTGTTTTGTATTTCGTTTACGATATGGTCTAAATAAATACTCATACTCATACTCACGTTTGCAAGGTTCGACATTGCAGTCTTCATTTTGACTTGCAGGACCAATTCCACTACAATCAGCACCGAATTTTGGTTCAGGGTTAGTGCAATTCCTATGCCTTTGCCTAAATCCACCACCACATGTCTTCGAACAGCCACTCCAAGGACTCCATGTTGTGTAGTTTCCGTCAACAGCTAAATAAAGCAACCATTGTACACTATAGGAAAAGCACAACAGGTGCAGTAGGCAAGCAATACACATTATCTAGTGGTAGACACTTGCTTAGTAATGCAGCTGTTGCAGGAGTCAAGTAAAACAAAATTGAGTTGTTTATTCCTGTAAAGGTGCTTGAAGCTTTTCATTAGTGGTCATTACAGACAGTTGTGTCCCTTATGGAAATTAAACACTACAGCCTCTACAGTACATTCAAGGGGTGGACCACAATTGACTGCTTACTGTCAGTGCCCAATTAATGGAGAATGACACTAGCCTGTTAGGACACAAAACGACAGTTATATTACAAATGGGAGCCACAATGCGTTGGTGTCAGTGTGGTCTAGCGGCTAATAGCCTAATATGTGTGGCTGTTAGTCAGCTGTCCTTGGCTTGACTTCCGATCCAGTCGACACACCTATTTATTGCTTCTTCTGTAGTTATCATTGTCGAGGGCAACCAAGGATACAAGTCACAGACTTATTGGGTTACCCTCTGTAAACAAATGGACATTTCTGACAGTATAATTATAACTTAAAACTCCTCTGTGCAATGGCAGACAGCATCCTGGACATTTACAGCATCAATAGGTAGAGGTGACTGGTAAAGCAGGTTTTGATGACCATTGAATGTAGACATCAAACCGGCATCATCTATCACATTTCTCAAATAGAGATGTGTTAGATGTCGAGGCAAAGATAGACCAGTATTGGTAGCCGTAGTCCTACATGAACAAATAGATACACAATTTGTATATTATTGACTCAGATTGTTCTAATTCCATTGGATGTAATAGATCAGCCTCTACCAAAAAACAATTATATTTGTACCGGATCTGGATCTTTCCAATCCTGTTTCAGGTATATAAATAATCAAATGTGTTAAAAAATGTTACTATTTGTAGCAATTTCACTTACGGCATTCCCTTTGAGCAGTGCATGAACCACTTTCAGTAGATTCTCCTTGACAGTCAGCTCCGCCATATGCTGCTGATGGATGGTCAGCAGTACGCAACCTAGACCGTGATCCTACTCCACAAGTGACATCGCAAAGTCCCCATTCAGTCCATTCCGACCATCCGCAGTCAACTATAAATGCAGAAGGGCAAATTGTCAGCATGAATTGTATAACAAATACCAGCTACATACATCATGGATGTATTTAATACTAACATAAATATTAATACAATGCTCGCATAGAAGGCATGTCGCCATGCACTTATACTACACGGTTTAAAAGTTTATAGATCTAGTAAATTAATCGACGTGATTTTCTGTTTACATAGATACAAATGTTTAATCAACACAAAATCTTCAGGTAAACTAATCCATTTTGGAATAATGCGATTATAAAAGAATTGAGGGTGGGTGTTTGTTTTAACCGGGGAAATGTTACATCTAAGTAGGTGTCCGCTAGTTTGTAGATGATGTATGTTAATTTTTTTCGGTATTCTAATGTCATATACAGAGAAACCTGTTTATAACGGTCACCTATGGGACCTGAGGAATGCGACCTTTATAGACAGGTGGCCTTTCTGTGCAGGTTGATTCTATAGAAAATATCATATTGGGTTACGAAAAGTGGCCTTTATACACAGGTGGTTGCTCTATAGAGGTGGCCGCTAATACAGGTTTGACTGTATGTAACATCATGACACATGACATAGATGTAGATGATGCACGGTCTTCACAAGTTAATTCACAACACGGCATGTTGAAAATGACTAAAAATAATGACGTATTGTGTCACTGCTGCAGTATATTTTAACAACTTTGCAAAGCTGGTGTTGTACAGTCAAACCTGTATTAGCGGCCACCTCTATAGAGCAGTCAACTATGTATAAAGGCCACTTTTCGTAACCTCAAAGTGACACTTTCTATAAAAATCAACCTGGACAGAAAGGCCACCTGTCTATGAAGGTCATATTTTTCAGGTCCCAGAGGTGACCATTATAGACAGGTTTCACTGTATCTTTCATTCAATTTCTCGTGGTTTATTCCAGTATCCATGTGCTTGTCAATCAACTAATGCTACCTAATATGCTTCTTCTCGCTCCTATTTTACTCCCTGCCTATTATGTGTCCTATGCAATATCCTTGAAAACACACTTTGTGCTGATCCCCATCCCCCCACCTATGGGCCAGAGAACAGATCATGTTGACAATCACTGATGCACGCTTCTGTCTTCGTCATCAGTAATTTAACAACATTTGTTTTATAACTTGTTTTTTATAAATTTGTTTAAATTTTATTTAATATGACATTTTCAACCTAACTACCAAATTTGAGATATAAAACAAAACTTTATGTCCTGAGGATGAATACAGAAGAAGAATATACCTGGGCAAGGGATGGTCTCACATGCTTCAATAGCAGTGCCATTTCCAATACATTGCTTCCCGTTTCCAGCAGGAGATGGATTGTTGCAAAGACGTGCTTTTGTGCGATGCCCAAGTCCGCATGATGTCGAACACACGCTCCAATTCCCCCATTGTCCCCAGTTCCCGTCAACTGAATAATTAGAACAGAAAAAATATGTCATGAGTTCAAGAGGTGCAGATTACAAAGCCATCCTTTCAGTGAGCTTCTATTATATCATGGTCGCCTGATATTGTGTGCAAAATAGGCTAATAGTAATGTGCAAATCATTTTCTTTCAAATGGTATATTCAAATGAGATTATTTTAGTAAAAAACAAAGACAATGCAACATTCCTCTTTGATAACCAGAGATGTGGCCAAGATACATTACATTGTCGCTGGTGGCCGACAATTGGAATCATATAATGCTCCATAAACAAGTACAGTCAAACCTGTATTTGCGGCCACCTCAATAGAGCAGCCACCTGTGTACAAAGGCCACTCTTCATAACCCAACAATAACATTTTCTATACAAATCAACATGGATAGAGAGGCCACTTGTCTATAAAGGTCATTTTCTTCAAGCCACATACGGGATCATTACAGGTTTCACTGTACACTGGATAAAATATTCTCTAGACAACTAAATTCTTTTTCTTTCAAGGAATCAACTTGACTTCCTGAAAGTCTTATGTTTAGAAGGCTAATTATTGAAACAAGAAACACACTCTTATCTAGATTATATCCCCAATCTAGTTCAGGAACACTTGTCCACGTTTCAAGCCACGAATTGCCAAGCAAAATCTGAAAAGCTATTGATGAACTAAACAATCTTACAGAATAATTTTTTCGAGGAAGGATAAAAACAATAATTATTCAGATTGGGCATAGTAATTTGTGGCTTAAAATGTGGAAAAATATTCTAGTATTAGATACATGCAAATAGATTCCTTGATATTAAGAATATTGTTCTTAAATAGAAACTACATTTTTGCAGTAAATAATGACACTAGTTACCAAGATTCAATACATTAATCGCCGTTTTGAAAGATAATTATCGGCTTACGACAATCACCTGGACAAACGCCAAGATTGCACTGCTCGGATGCATGGTCTTCTCCAATTGATGAGCAGTTGCTTCCACCGAAAGCAGGTTTGGGATTTGTGCATTGTCTTGATCTTGTGCGTGTACCAGGACCACATTCTGTTGAGCACTCTCCCCAGTCACTCCATTGGGAATAGTTGCCGTTGACAGCAGTGACTGAAATAAATTAGAAAAGTAGCACCAATGATATCATTGTCATCATCATCATCACCATTTATCATATGAAACCAATAAGCTGCATATCAAATTGGATTTGCTTTGAGCTCAATCATTACGGAAGACACTGTAGCCATACTCAAATACCAGGCAATAGGAATATAGTCCGGGACTAAATCTTTAGCCCACCCATACACAAATTTCAAAAATTTTCTAAATGTGTTTCAATGTCTAGCCCTTGACTAAGCTTTAGTCCTATAGTCAATGAATATGTGTGGGACTTCATAACGTCTGTATATGATTTATATGAGGAGATTCACGTTTATGCCTAGACTACGCTTTAGCTAGGGCTGTCAGATGTCCCTTTTTCCCCGGAATAGTTACATATTTATATGCAATGCAATGCCATGTTTAGTCGACTTTGTTAGACATTTCTACCAAAATTTGCAAATGTTCAGCAGTTTTTCCTCTGTGGTCTGGTGACCCTAGCTTCAGCGCCGTTTAAAGAATACACCATGCAAGGATCACACTACCTAAATCTCACCATTTTCAAGACCATAGACAAAATTTGTTAGCTCTTGGCCAACACATGTCTCAGATGGCTGTTGACATTTCTTAAAGTCTACATCCATGCATCCAACCCATGGTTTCCCAGATGGACGGAACGAGAATCTCAATTCTTGACCTTGGATGTCATAGGTTTTTGCCACTTTTGGGCCAGAGTAGCATTCGCCAAACTCCTGAATGCCAAAATGTGTGTACTTTTTCGCCCTGGCTGCAGTAGCACATCTATAATTATGAGGGAAAAAAACATGATTGATGTGAGTATTCAAAATGAAAAACATGGTATAGAGAGATACCGGACCAAAAAATACAGTCAGCTCATCTGCAACGAGTAGTTCACCTGCAGATCAGATCTAAGGCATAGCCAGCGAAGTCTTGTCCATGTAATGGTTGTCCGGTATACAAGTCATGTTGTGGGTCACGGTCGGTAAACAAAAGCTCAGGCAGCGGTCGAGGAGAAGCACCAGAATCACGGTAACATCCGACATCCTGGTACAGAATGGCACCTAGCAAGAAGAAAAAGCAAACAAATACAGCTGACATCTGACTTCCAAGAGAAGACTTGAGATTCAGGTTTAGCAACATAGCAGGACAGATGGTCTCTAAATACTGGTGGTGTTCAAGACAGGTTGATCAGTATAAGTAACTAAACTTGCAGAGAACTAGAGAGCAGGTTGCAAGAATTTGCATGCAATAACATTGAAATCTGATAACAAGTCTACTGTAGAAACTGGAATATAATAATTATGTAAATGCAAATGTCACTTTCTTTAATGAAAGGTAGCCCAATACGCCGATGGCTTGTCTATGTTGAGGCCCTCAACAATTAAACCCACACAAACATAACAAATATATGTGTCATTTGAGCAGAAAGTTGAACCTGGTACGTCTAACTGGCCGTCACACATACTAGCCACTAGACCACATTGACATTATGTAATTATCCATGTCTGGCTACAAACTACACTTACAGCAATCGGCTACCCTGCAGAAAGTCAGTTCATCGCCGGCACCACGGCATGGGTTTCCACCATGGCTTGGAGGAGGATTGTTGCAAGATCGCTCTCTAGATCTCTTGCCCTCCCCACATGTTCTGGAGCACTCTGACCATTTAGTCCAAGTAGACCAATTACCATGTACTACAGAAATGAAGAAAATATGGAATGAATGTCTCATTGAAATGTCTACATCAGTTGACAACTGACCTGTCAGTTAGTCATTTTAGATAATACCAATTGAACAATTAAACTTAAACACATCTGCAGTAGTGAAGGTTTGCAGCTATCTAGTGGCTTCTCACCTAAACAAATTAAAACAGAAGGTGGAACTAAAGAATTCTTTGTTCTAAAGGATTAATACACATTTTATGACAACTCTTATATTTTCAAAAGGTTCGACAGATTAAAAACTGGCAGACATCACAATTGTTGGCACAGTGTACACTATGAATCTAAAACCATGTGAAAACCATGTGAAAACCATGTGAAAACCATGTGAAAACCATGTGAAAACCATGTGAAAACCATGTGAAAACCATGTGAAATGGGAAGCACCATGCGAAAAACCATGTGAAATTTCAAACACCATGTAAAAAACCATGTGAAAAACGTGTGAATTAGAAAACAGTGTGAAAAACCATGTGAAAAGGGCACGCTCTCGGCCTTTTTGATTTTCACATGGATTTCACATGGTATCAGTTCATAGTGGTAGTACATGTGGATTCAAGAGTTTCATGAAAGCTAACACAGAGCCTAACTCGTCGTGTTTGACCCTCTATATTGACACATTGACAAAAATAGCATCTCATGTTCTTTATCAAGAAAAATAAAGCACAGTGTAACCCCGTTAATATCACCTCGGTTACAATCACAACCTGCTTAATATCACTTCAGCTTGAGAACCAAGCTCTGCCTGAATCAACTATTTGTACCGGCATAATATCACAACCTGCTTATTATCACGATTGTTGGCTGGAAAACCATAGTGATACTAACTTAGATAGATTAGATAGATTTTTTATTTGACCATGAAAAACAATGTTAATTAAATACAAATAGGTTTTGAAGCAAAGAAATACATGGTCAGGATCATCCCATAAGCATAAATGCTTGTTTGTTTGGGATGCCCTAGATTTACAGTTTCATAAATTGATTTATAGAAAGAATTATACAAGTTTGTTGAATATTAAGAGAAGCAAAGAAAAGAACTGATAAAATTCTGGAATTCAAATACAAAGAAAGGTTTCACGGTTTCACTTGGTTTCACTGTATTCATAGAAACACTACAACATATTTCACCAAACAAGTAATGACACATTTCTGTGAGCAGTTAATAACAATTTCAGCAAACCATGAAAGTCAGGATCGCGATAAATTGACTCTATACAGGCTAACAGAAACTCAGGAGTAACTTTATGTTCACATGTCCTTCACTTTTGCAAACTTTTTACTGTTTTTTTTAGTACTTTTTCATTTTATGTTGCATAATGTTTACATTATAAGTATGGAAAGTTTGAGAGAAAATTCAAACCAAAATTAATACAAAGGAATGTATAAATTAAAGATTATATTGCGACTTCTTGATCTAACTTGATTCGCTTTATGCCAGGTAGAAAAACCCGGGGGATAAAACAACTATCACACTATGGACATGTCCAACAATAGTTTGGGATAAAATCATGAACAAATGTATATTTAGTTATCCTGTATCTGCATAAATTTTCATAATTAGGTATATTGATTGATGGGTAAGCTACCTGGACATGGGCTAAGGTTGCATTTCTCCGCCTGCGATGCAGGTCCATATGCTGAACAGTCATGCCCATTGTACTTGGGGATCGGATTGTCGCAATTACGTGTTCTGGATCTGACACCATCTCCACAAGACTTTGAGCAATCACTCCACATTGTCCATGCAGAGAAATTACCATGAACTAGAAGATAACAAGTGTATATTAATTAATTTAATTGCAATTGCAGCAGGCTAGAAAAGAGCATATAGCAAGCAGGGTTAGGAGCAACATATAACAGGCAAAGCATACACAATGAATGCTAACTATTAAATTCCATAGAAAAAGTGATTTGAATGTTGAAAGAACCAAAATCATCCTAAGTAGATTATTCACATTACATTGCAGGATGGAAAAACAACATCATTCAGTAAGATGTCGATAAATCTACATATATGATGCATATATTTCAATACAGTGTATCAAATTGAAATAAAGTACGTATCTACAAGGATATAAATCACAGAACTTAACGTTTAAAAGGAAATAGATGACAATGAATAAACAAACAAGTCAATACGCCAGCACAATGGCTACATTAAAATACACCATACTTGGGCATGGAATGATCGAGCATTCCTTCTGTTCTACGTTGTTTCCTTCACAGTTATTGCCACCCCATTGCGGTCGCGGGCTGTCGCATTGACGGTAGTGAGTCATGACTCCTACGCCACATGATGCACTGCATTCGCTCCATGAAGTCCATTCACTCCAATTACCATGAGCTAGAATGACATAGAAACAGATGGTAATCAATAATCAATTGCTATTTCTTTTGCAATCTTATTCGAGTTGGGATTAAAGCGTAATATAAGGAACCCAACTATTGGACTAAACTCTTGAAATGTATACACAAGACTGAGATTTAGCCCTAGTCTACGCTTTTAGTCCTTGAAGCTTACAAAAACAAGTTCAAAAATCATGCATATGAGGCTTTTAATT
>OFHS01000095.1:15211-50778 GCA_900245855.1 Calvadosia cruxmelitensis | reverse complement strand
TCAATCAATCAATCAATCAATCAATCAATCAATCAATCAAGTAATCAATCAATCAATCAATAAATAAATAAATCAATCAATCAATCAGTCAGTCAATCAGTCAACATTATTTGAAAAGGGCAACATGTCAGTTTACATTGAGAATTCCGTGGCCCTCTAACTGTCCTTTGGTCTTGATCCATGAAAACACCAGTGCTGAACAACATGATAGTAATTTCTTTTGATAGTCATAATTTGTGACTGCATTGCTTTGTGGCAAGGTGCTCAATGTTTGAGCTGAATGGCCTTGACTGAATCCTCATTGACGAATGACGATGTTCATGAGTGTGTAGCTATAGCTACATTATAATAATAACACTGTGGGAGACAAAATGAAAGTTTATTGCGATTCTACAATTATCAGTTTCACAGTACAGTCTTGGTGACATTGTGCTGTAATGCACCTTCTTTGGGTACCAATGACAAGAATCTTAAGCATGCAAGGAGAGAATTGCAGTGATCATTTATTGGCATCAAAAAATAGTGACATACATAAATTGTGCATTTTCTTTTAGTATTCTCAATTTATAGACTTACAGTCAGGACAAAAAAAATCTCTACTATGGCAGTGATATGTGCAGCAGCAATACAGTATAACCCGTTTAAGCGCAAATCGGATAAGCGAAAAACCAGTTTATCTGCAAACAATTTGCTATGTATCGAATTAATGCGTACAGTACAAACTCTCTTAATCGATTCCTGATAAGCACAATTCCTAATAAGAGCAAAGGATATCGTTGGCAAATTACTATTGCGCTTAAGCGGGTTACACTGTACACCAATGTCTCTGAAATGTGTACATTTTGTTACAATACAGTCCAGGATGTACTATTGATCACCTGTCTTAAGCAACCATCTGCATCAAGACGCTAAAGTCAAACCTATATAAGTGGCCACATCTATAGAGAAGCCACCTGTATGTAAAGACCACTCTTACTAACCAAAAATTACACGTTCTATAGAAATTACTCTGGATAGAAAGTCCACCTGTGTACAAAGGTCATTTTCGTCAGATCTCAAAGATGATCAATATAGATAGGTTTCATTGTACTATCAAATGACTAAACAATATCATTTACCTGTATTAAAGGACCACCTGTGTAAAGAGGTCATATTTCATTCATAGTAGCAGTGAAAGCTTCAACACAGGTTTCATCACCATCATCACCATTTATTCAAGGCCTGATTAGCTGACAGGCTATTTTCCACAGGGCTGATACAGGTTTGGATAATGGTCTCCTAATTAAGGTGTGTGCCTGCCCTACTTCAAGCAATTTGTTTCTTGCAGGTATTCAAGAAGACTGGTTTGACTGTAAACAGTTGTCAGAAGGTAACGCTCTTAGCAACTTCGGGTGAGTCAACTGGTACCACAACGAATATGTACTTTCATATAACAGTAGCTCTTACAACCATAAAAAATCATAAAAGTAACCATACCTGGACATGGGCCGGCATTACAACTTTCAGTCTCATTGGCTTCTCCTTGTCCTTGCTCCACGCAGTTCTTTCCACCGTTCTCTGGAGTTGGATTGTTGCATTGCCTTGTTCTCGTCTTTTGTCCGATTCCACATGTGACTGAGCATGAGGACCACGAGGACCAAGTGCTATAGCCACCGTCAATCGGTACTAAACAGAAGAAGAAAAGGCATTCGGCATTGCAAGTGGAATTCGATTACGCTTTACACAGGCGTCATTTCACCTCTATTTCAAACCACATCTTTAGCAAAGTTGTTGGACATCAACAATGTTGTTGGATCACTATCTATTTATTAATGATCTAAGGTTGTTCGATGCCTAGACTAGAAGAAAGCACAGCATCAAACAGATGCATCCAAGGGCATTGAACGAGAAGAAATGTTTGTTATTGCTTTGGATCTTCATCCCTTTCAAGCATCCCAAGTTGATTTCTATAGTACATACTGCACACACGTACAGAGGTGAACATAGTGTAACTTCGGGGTGGACTTTAAATATTTCACAACACATTGTAAAGCTTTCACCTTCACGAAAAGAGGGATCACCTTCACGAAAAGAGGGAACCAAAGAGAGTGACACACGTCCCACCCGCCTCCCGCCCCTCTACTGGATCTAATGACAGTGTCAAATGGAATGATTTGTTTTTGCCATCGATCAGTATAAATCAACTTTTGAAAGACTTGAAGTATGCCTGCTGATTGGTCTGCATCAAGAATATTGTTAAGGCAGAATTTTGATTGGTTTCTTGTAGGCTCCGCATGGCATGCTAAGTTTCTACCAACTTTCGACTGAAATGAAATTGTCTAATAGCTCATCATTGCCTTAGAAGATCAATTTACTGAAACTGGTAAACATTCTACAGACTTCAAGCACTTGGAAAAACAAATTGATTTTGTATTCATTGCAATTGAAGTACATATTTTGAAATTTGAACAATACTCATGCTCAACTTGACTTGGAAAATCATGCGTGAAATAATGCCACGATGTTTATTAATGCCGCTATGCAGCTGCATAATTCTGAAGAGTATATTTGGCCATAGACAATAGCACAATACCACTCCCGATGTGTCTGTAGTGGCCTGCTCCTTCTTGCTGCTGGCTTCAGATAGAGAATTACCATGTTAGTCATCAAGTTTGATCCCGAAGACACCACAGTATCATGTTTAAATTCTTGTTGTCTACTCAAAGCTCGCATCCCGTACTGACGTAACTGGTTGTTTGCAAGTACATCAAACATTTACTTTAGCATTTGATGTTCATAAAGCAGTGCTTTTGAATGTGAGAACACGTGTTGCTTTTATGAGAATTTGCAACCGCTTCATTGCATTGTTTATGATTGAATTGTGCTTCAGTGGAGACGTTGTCTACTTTTTTGTCTGCTAGGATCTACATGCACCATACAGTAGGGCTGCAGATGCACATAGAGCTCAGAGAATGATACCGTTCTATCAAAACAGGGAATGGTATGGCAATAATGCCTCTTCATCTATGTTCTCTGCACTTGACTCAATACCCTCACTAAATAACAAGGCCATCATTGATATGGTAAAAAGGCCTGAATCTCAAACACATTTGATCGAAATCATAACATCCAAGAGTCAAAGAAGCATTTCCGCATTGGGGATGGAACCAAGATGGAATGACAAGGTCACAAAACTAGCAGCCATTAACACTTGGGCTAGATCTTAGGTACACAGGGAGACCTGATAGTTATAAAATGCTGAAACAGAGTAAAATTTTGTTTCGTGAATTGCACAGACTCTACTGTTTTGGGGAGAAACAATCAAGTCCGGCAAGCAGGCTACATTGACGAAGCTAGCTGGAGGTGTGGCAGTGAGTTATTTACAACTTGCCAATTCATTGATCAACTAAAACAAAAATACATTTTTCACACCATTGCCCTCAAGGAGAATTTTATCTTAACCAAGTCAACTGCAATATGAGTGTTTTTAAATCGACATGAAGAGTACAGATGATCTCTGTCGACCTTTGTTCATCTGCTGCCTTCAAAGAAGAACTTGTAGCAGAGCAATTGGAACAACCCCTCTCTGATAAGATGCCATTAGTGTGCTCATCTTTTGCTCAAATATTGCTGATGATATCTTCAAATTCCCAGCAAGTAAGAGGTGGAGAGCTAACACGTAGATAAACTCACAAGAGCATACATTTCAAACTTCTACTGTAACTAGCTGGTCAGCGCTGCGGTCGCAGCTGCATCCAGCGCCGTTGCTTCGCATTTGGATAGATGATAAATTTGTCCACTACAAATCACAGTTCTCAGTTTTAGCCCATAAAGCAGCGGTATCGAATGCTGCGTCGAATGCTGCCTATTGTTTCTCAGCTCAGCTACGGCTCCCAAGAGACTGAAATCGATCCTTTCTAATTATTCAAGTGGAAGGGTTTGCAAAAGCAAGCAAGGCAGATTGAAGGTGCCTATTCCATAGCAATAATTTCGTCAAACTTGAAAGAAACATAGCTCGGCTTCAAGGCGAACTGTTTTAAAAACTGCTTCGTTAGATTCTACGCCAATTTGTACTAATCAACTTTGACGTAGTTCGAGTGTTGGCGCTGTGCGGTGTGTTTCGAAAACCGTGCACAACCAGAGCCTTGTTGTTACCCGTAGCTAGTCAAATCTATACTTGCTAATGAGTGGCAGGTGCCGGGTTTTGTTCACACAGACAAACAAACAGACACTTGTGAAATGATCTACTGTAGTTTGACGGCAATGAATATTAACTCACTTTGTTTTTAAAGTGATTTTAAAGTGAATTGCTATTTATCTAAATTATTATTTATATACTTTTTTCAAGATTTCGTTAGTTAGTACTGTAGCGTCTTTATAGCTTAAGTGCTTTTGTAGAATATCTACAAGCTCCAGGTATGCGTCTTTGCGCATTTACATTTATGACAGAAATTGTGAATGATATGATATATATCCAGTCATCTGCTTAGCATAAAGCTCTCAGCTTATGCGCATAAGAATACAATCCTTGTATTTCACTCCCCCAATTCCTTTCTTAATCTATGTATATAGAGCAGCCCGAAGATGCACCTTTTTAAATATGTGTATTTTATGAAATAGGCTGGTTAGACCCTTTAAGTACCTGTAGACAATACGTCCTTAAAGATATCATAGTATAGTCTTATATGTGAATTGCTATTTATCTAAATTATTATTTATATACTTTTTTTGCAAGATTTCGTTAGTTAGTACTGTAGAATCTTTATAGTTTAAGTGCTTTACAAATATCAAATAAAGTATAATATTATTATATGTGAAGATGGGTGCAGTGTATTCTATTTTATTGACATGTATTGTATACAATGGTGGACATATTCTAAAATACTGTTGCTGGCTTGCTCCAAGAAATAATGCAAGGCTTTAAATTGTCTAGAGTGCATTTTGTCATCCTTTGTCATCAGCTTTTTATTACATTTTTACAGGAATTTTGTTACATTACGCTGTGTTGTGAAATAGGTCTCATACACACAAGTTTCGCACAGAAAACAAACAGAGTTTTAGTCTAGTCCAAGGTAACTAGAAGGGTCTAGTCAAGACAGTACCTGAATCTAAGTCTGCAACTCTACATTATTTATATCTGAAATCAATCCTCAGGTCTTTATGTGCAGTGTTTATGGGGATGTTTCGTAACTTTATTGAGTTACTAATTGACATCCTCTCGTGATGGAAAAAGACTGAGTTATATAAGATTTGAAATATTTAATAGTTCGTAAATCTATTTTGCTATATTATTTGTGACAAAATCTGTATATTGATGAAATCTGCTGCCTTGCTCCATTTGTAGCTTCTCGTTCTTTGGCTTCCAACATTGATCCCATGTCAAAGTCCAATGGCACGACTTTTCCCGTTATATAAACTCTTTACTTTTGTTGCGGTATCCTTGCAAAATTATGATGCATCAATTTTAATTTTTAGAAAATGATTTTCCGTTACAGCTTTAACTACTAGTGTTAAATAACAAAATATGTTGAGTCCCTTTGCGCAAAATCAAATACTGTTTCTAAAATAATCCCTTGTGGTAGCTATGAATTGTGATATTTGCAACTCCGATCGATGTTTTATGAGTCCATCCACTCAAATAGATTATAGCATAGCAAGATGAAAGATTGATTTAACACCTTTACTCTTGGGATCAACAGTGATCACACGGTCACCCTTGTTACACAGAGACAATAATAGCATTGGAATGCCTTGTCAGTTAAGGTAATTATACATCAACAACCTACCCGCTCTACACATAGCAGAACCATATCACAGACCCTGGTAAATCTAGGTGTTTGGACAGAATGCCCTTAAATGGAGAGCATTACTCAAATGCAGTCCAGATGCAAGTCAAGATCAACTTGCTTTAGATGTGTGTTTTTGAGCTGATATCAATGTCCACGCTACTCAAAGACAATTTGTAATTTGACAATGGAAGAAACAGGTGTGTCTAGCTAAATGCACTCTGAACAAAGTAACTGTGCACAGGGGGAAGATTGAAGACGTTTATTTTGGAAATGTATCTGAGCTGTGTCTCGCGAATTGATCTGTAGGATCTTATATTGGGAGACATTCTGAGTTTGATATATGGCTGATAAGAGCAGCTGCAGCGTTTTAGTGACAGAAAACGCTCTGCTATGTTACAGGTACCAATTTGGCATACAATGGCTCCAATAGTGAGCTGTGGCTAGGGCATTGTTCCAGACTACAGTTTTACCCTTGTATGACACTTTAGGAAGAGTTAGTCTAGACGTTTAAGCCAATTGATAAACAAGACATCTACTGACTAGAAATCTGTCATGACTTGGAAGCACAATGTTTTCATGAACCTCTAAAGCATACTCTTGAAAGAAATATGGTAGTATTATCAAATGACCAAATAATCCAAAGAGGAGAGTGTCACATCATGCATTGCACAATTTCAACGCCACAATGCATGTCTTGTTGAGAACACAGGACACATTTGTCAAAAGTATGTGAAAGCAGAATGCAAACAATTGGAAGAACACCTTTCGATGGTGCACTGTCATCTCTGCATTATGCCAAAATGAACAGAAAGGCGGATTGAAGACCAGGTAACACGTGTAGAGTTAAAAAGAGTGACAAATGTCAAAAAGGCTGCACGGTAAGTACACAGTACAATCTGCTGAAGCACAAATCTCGTAAATGAATGAAATGAAAATTCATTCATCCACAAACAAGTTGGCATAGAACTTGATAATTTGATAAACAACCTATACCCAATTTTGCGCTTCAGAAGATTATATACTAGCGGGTCAACAGCAAAGGACATTTCAAATCTAAGTTCACTGTAAAGATGCAGAGTGACTGGTTATCCCCAAACAACCACAAGACTGCATGAAGATCCTTAACTAGAAATCGTACAAATGTACTCAAACTTGAAATGTCCTTCTCTGTGAATGGTGTACATTGAAAAGTGTAGGAGATTCTAAGTCATCAAATGCAGAGTCCAGTAGAGAAGAGAACTGATTTTCAATCTGGTTTTAATTCCTCTCCTCATTCACAAAGTGTACATTTCAAGCTCAAGTACATCTGCCTCTCCTATTGAGTATTTTAGAACATGTGCAGCTAGTTAGGTGACGATCATTATCGTTCATAACTGTTATCGCTACATTGACGTGAAATGAGAAAGTAAAGTGGCTCTACTTTCTATAAACGGAGCTAAGCACGTAGGACAAGTAGCTTAGCGAATACAATACAACCTTCTCTTCTTGATATCAGTCCTTAGGCTGTGGCAGCAATTCCATGCTACGCTTGAAGGTTCTAAACTTTTTCCAAGGAAGGTATTGCATACTGGCTGCCATAGGCATGGCTGGATTATCTTTCTCAGCATATTCGCCTCCATTAAATGATTGAATCGGATTTGATCTAACCTCTCCGGTATTAGATTGTGCTTGATTATACGACATTAATTGACTGTTTGCATTAACTACTAGTTTAGACGGTTCCTCACTGGTTGTCGGTGGTGCTGTTGTGCTGATATTTGGTGGCGCTGTAGGGGTCGTAGGGGCTGGCTCTGTGCAATTGGGACATGGTGGACAGACGCCAAGGAGGGGTGAGGGGCATTCGTCACCTAGACAAAGAAGCACAATCTTACCAGACAATACATACTGCAGGTCTAGCAATAGCTGCTAAACATAAACAGATTCATATAGACCAATCCAGCGATGCAAACTAGAGTATAAACATGAGGGTAACAAAACAGCACGGCATCTCAGAAGGTATAAGAACAAATTAACATAGCACAAAGTGATTTGGTGTATAGTGTTTATACACGAAGTCGAAGGATGGACAGCACTGCTCTATTTCTCTCATTCAAATACATCACCCATAGGGATGCTGTTCAAACAAATTAACCAATTAGATTATTTGATTATTTAATTGAAGGAGCACAGCTTCGACCCAGGCCCAGGTTTGAAGGCCCAGGTGTTACAAAACATTAGCCTTGCCATCCAACGTGGCCAAGTACCAACGGTGATGGGCACCTTTGATGAAACCGATAGCCTCATGTATGATTAAATAATTAATTATGTTTGTCACGAAGCATATTCTTTAATTTAATTCCTTTTGGATATATTTTATATGCTGTCTTTTTAACTTTATTCATTTAATTGCCGTAAGATTAGATTATTCAAATCTATTCAAACCTCAATTATTTCTTTGCGATTCAAATCTTGGCAAAGATTCGAAAGAGCTAGCTAATATAAAGTTCTCGATTGGCGTTCAACATTTTTATTCAAAGACTTGCTGTGATAACCGTGCAGTTCACACATTGCGAGATTCTGCTTCCTTCTATTTCAAGTTCTTTTTGGAAATGTTGCTAAAACGCATGCAAAACATAGCACTCTGCCTTTCTGCGACTGTGTGTCTAAAGATGATTTACTACTGATAAGATTCAAAATATTAGAATCAAAACAAATCATCAGCTGTCGAATAATTGAATCGCCAAAGTTAATCGAACAGCATTTCAAATCACAAGAGCATGTTTAAACCACACATGTGTAAAGAACCATTCAGTGCTAAGGGCAGTTAGAAAATAGTGAGAAACATTTTAACACATTCTTAATCATGAACCAACCTTCTCTAACTTTGCAAGTATCTGCAATCTTGCGGATAATTTCAACCGTGAGTGAGCAGTTAAACACATAGAACTCGTCAAGGAGGCCGTGGAATCGTCTGTCGTACACAGGCGCTGCTATACCAGCAAAATCTCCCCAGTCGGTCGTCAGCGTTCCTACAACAAAAGAATAGAGCAATATTGTTTCCATATTCCAGGGTGAAGAACATCAATTATCCCTACCCTACAGCAAGTGCTATTTTGCATACCATTGCCAGCTTGAAGCTTGATTTCCTTTGCATTTACAAAGAAACGAACTTCACCAGATGAAGCATTGTATGATCCTGCAAGATGGACCCACGTCTTTGCAGGAATTGTTGCTTCAGTTGCCATTCTGTAGATAACGTTTCCCGCTGTGTCTTTATGCGTCCAGAATATTTTGCCTTGTTCAATCTCTAAGAAATAGTTGTCTGAGAAAGCACAGAACAGGAAATAGAATTATCTCTTTACAAAACAGCAAGAGCACATCACACAAGCTTTTTAGCTTATTGGGTCACCTTCTGAAAATAAATTGATGATGATGAAATAACAACAACAATGTCACAAGAAGATGCAAACTCAACAAACCTGTTTTTCCATTTCCTGATCTTGTCGAGAAGATAGATTGTCGGTATGTGATTGAGTCCAAGAAAACCCATGCAGCAATGGTCACACCATGGATAGGCTTTGGTGTAAAATTCTCCCCGTCAAATACAATTTCTCCATCAAAGAGCTGCGCTGCTTTGCCACAGCTGAAGTTCCCTTCAACAAACTTAACATTCCCGGAGAGCTGGGCATCGTTGTGGTATGGCCCTTCATCGTAGACTACATTACTCTCTTCGTCAATTCGGTCAAAACTCAGATAAGCAATCAAACATTCGTGTTCTGAAAAGGTAAGAAAATATAACCAATCATTGGTTGCCTAAGTTGCTGCACATATTGATGTATGGCATTGTCCATATGTACAGCTGTCGTTTGCAGAGCATTCAAGCCATTCATTGACTGACTTTGACCAAAGCAGATGATAATGAAATGCCAGCGTTCACATAAGAATAATTGAAAATCCAGTGTACTTTCAATAATTTGCCATCCATAATCAATAAATTTAGTTGGCTCCTTCCTCAGTAGTCATTGAGAGGATGTTGAGTACATATAGTGCAAGTACTGTACATACAAGCAGGGGTGGGCATCAAGTGTGGGCAAGGGGGCTACTGCATCACCAGTAATACTTCCTGGAGGTCTATATTATTTCAAAACAAATCTGGGTAAGGATGACCGACGACACTATAGACATTGTACAGTCACGCAATAAAGTACAATACACTGCACATATCTTGATCTACAGGGTAAGAAAGGAATAATGAGAGTGAAACAAAACCATTGTATACGTATGCTCATGAACTGAGAACTTCATCTAAACTAATGGTCCTCGACATCATCCCTGGGTGTAGACATGTATGATTGGGAGACAGAAATCATAGGATCTGAAAATCCTTTTGCCTAACTTGCAATTTCACACACACACAAATATAGCTGTAATGTCTGTGTCCCATAACATTTGTGTGTTGTCCCGTATTGTCCCGTCTTGCTTATCACGACCCGCTTATTATCACAATTTTTGACTGGAAAATCATAGTGATATTAACGAGGTTTCACTGTATATAGCCTACACAAGAAACATACGTCAACATTCAAAGCGAAAGAATAAAACTTACTTGGAGGAACCACAGGCACTAAAAAGTAACAACAAAAATAGAATTAGTATCGACATAGAGGGAATCAATGTCAAGGATTCAAATAATAGAAAAAAGCTTTTATAAGTCACACAAATGAAACATCTGCAAAAAGCAGAAACTATTTGTCAAAAAGTTTGGCACGGCTTGTAGGGTTACCACACCACAGAGGAAAAATACAGAACATTTGCAAAATCTGGTGGAAATGTCTAACAAAAACAATTAAATTTGTCACTGCATATCATATAAATACGGAACGATTCCGTAAAATACGGGACGTCTGGCAACCCAGACGGCTTGGCAGGCAGCATGCAGCCCGTGGGCTTTGTGCTTGAAACAACTGTCTTTAAATATCTTAACAGGCCAAATGCGTTAAACGGAAGACGATTAGGTTACAAACAATATTGACAAACTGGTCTAATAATTTTTTGTTTTGATTATCGGAATCAATTGGCTGATTACCAGTAACTCACTACTGCTGATTAGTTAGCTTAACATTGCAAAAGAAAGGAAACAACAAAACGTCACACATCAATCAAAGCAATGAGATAAGAGAAATTTGTCAGAGTTGAAGTAGTACCAAACAGTAAACATGCAATTGCAATGTAGCCATTTGTGACACGTTTAAGTCATATGCTACAATAATAGAGTACCCCACGCCCATCAGCCACTCCACAACACTATTATCTGGCAACTGGTCAAGACAAATTGCCAAGGACTGAGCAGGATGGTATTGTATGGTGTTGTATTGATTGTTGATTTGCTTTTCTTTGGTGTTACAGTGTAACCCGCTTGAGCGCAAATCGGATAAGCACAAGACCCGTTTATCTGCAAACAACTTGCTATGCACCGATTTTATTGCGTACAAACCCTATTAATCGATTCCTGATAAGCGCAATTCGGCTAAGAGCAAAACCCGCCTATCTGCAAATAATTTTCACTAAGAATAGATAAATATCCGCTTAAGAGCAATTACTAACAACAGTTTTCTGCATGTTTTTGTTTCACTGTCGCGCCGGATAGCGCCTTGTTTGTGCAGATGACCCAACTGGGAGTTAATAGGTCGTCGACACCTCGAATGAGCAGTAAGGATAGTAAATAAGCGTAACAACATTTTATGTATTCTCATTTGCACTGGCATCTAGTTTGCCATGAAGTTTGTATTTTATGTTGTGTTGAATGAACCTATTGTTTTGAAAAATTCATGTTGCATAAACCTATTGTTTTGAAAATTCCTTTGTTTTCGTCAATTTCGGATACGCGCAATTTCGGTTAAGAGCAAAGGATATCATTGGCAAATTACGTTTGCGCTTAAGCGGGTTACACTGTACTTTGTTAGCCGGGCCTCTCTGTGATTCATGGTGTAGTTTATGCAACAAGTGCATCAAGGCGAAGAGGGACGGACATTCTATGTAAAGGATCATCTATATATTTAATAAATCAGTGCCGTTTTAAGCAGTGAGAGGGCATAAAGCACTTTTACCCAAAGGGGGGGCCTAATTTTTAACGATTACTGTAAAAAGCCCAAAACTTACTATTATTTAAATGTTCGCCCATTGGCATATCAAAGATGTTGATTTTGCTCACAGAAAGTAAATCAGGGAAAATAACCTCAGTAGCACTCTGCAGTTGATTGCACACTGAACTAGATCTCAACATGCTGTTACTTAAAGTTTTGGAGTGCCATTGAGAAGGGCCTATCCAGACTGAGGGCCTAAAGCACGTGCTTTGAGTGCCTACATGTTAAAACGGCCCTTTTATTTATTAGTAAAAGTACCTGTTGGACAAGGTTCTGCATTGCAGAGATTGCTCTCAATCTGGGTGTCTCCCTTGTCACATGTTCTGTATCGTTCCTGGTAGCCACCTCCACATGTTCGAGTGCATTCTGACCACCTGGACCATTCCTTACAAGCTACAACAGACAAGAAGATATGATTAATATTTAGCCACTCAAGTGTGGAAAATAGTAGAACTTCCAACTGAGAGAGCTTCATCATTGTCAAATGGGAATGTCAATATTGCTAGTACAATGACACTTTGGTAATATCACCGATGTCATTAGACTGACCAAGCTCTGTTAGAAATCAAACTAATTCATTAACATAATAACACATACGATCACATCATTATCTGAAAATTACGGTGATGCTTGAGGCTGCATATATCTCGGCAAAGAGGTAATCTAGCAAGACATTAATCATTAATCTTCGACTGCTTTACTGCTGAATGCTAATACATCCAGTGCGATATCAACTTATGAAGTGAAAGAAATCAAGATGACATTCCGTATACTGTAGAACCTGTCTATAACGGTCATCAACTTTGGGACCTGAGCAACATGACCTTTACAGACAGGTGGCCTTTCTGTCCAGGTTGATTTCTATAGAAAGTATCCTTTTGGAGTAGCCGAGAGTGGCCTTTATACACAGGTGGCTGCTCTATAGAGGTGGCCGCTAAAACAGGTTTGACCGTACACAATAATTATCAATTATCAATTGATACAATATGCCATGGATATCATGATGTAAGAAACAAATGTGGGCTACCAGATCGTGATAACGGCACATTGTCAATCACGAAAAAAACGAACATGTCTCAAAATGATATACATCTTTCGATAGTGCACAATTTTGTTGAATTTCTCTACTGCACAATATTAGTAGAAGCTACATTAATTCATCGCATAAGAAGTAGCTGAGTTTAATACCATGCTGGCATGGGTTTACGTTAAACGTTTATATTCAAACTGTTGTTTAAACGTCACGCTACAAATGCCATTACCAATAGGGCACTCTTCAGTGTTGCAAGGTCGGTATTCTTTAGCAGACATGTTAGGGTCAGCACATGTGCGATTTCGTTCTTGTAAGCCACCGCCACAAGACACATCGCACTGTGACCAATCTCCCCATTCAGAACATTCTGAAATGTGTTAAAGTGTTATGTTAATGTTATTAGAAGTTAGTGAAGAAATTATTAAGCAAGTGACAATTACTGGCAACAATGTTTAAGAGTTAGAATTAATTTTAGAGTTCAGTTAATAAACTTAGATGGACATAAAATCACAGTTAGAACTTCTTATCATTTTAGTATTAATTATTAGTCAAACTTCAAATGGCAGAGCTACACATTTAAGTACATTGAAACCAGTCTATAGCGGTCACTGTTGGGACTTGAGGAAAATGGCCTTTATAAACAGGTGACCATTCTGTCCTGGTGGATTTCTACAGAAAATGTCATGTTGGGGTAAGCAAAAATGTCAAGAGTGACCTTTATACAAGGGTTGCTGCTCTATAGACATGGCGGCCAATACAGGTGTGACTGTAGTTAGTTGTTTACATGCTGAAGGAGGCATTTAGCCGGCATTATTCAAATTGAGAACACTTAGGATTAGATGAAAACATCTCGAACGGCAACAATAAGATATTAGATTGTATTAATTAGTTGTGTTAGTTACCTGGACATGGGTTAGTGTTACAAGGTCGCGCTTGAAGTTCATCACTCTCGTGAGTTTCATTTCGACAATGACGGAGTCTTGTTTGCATGCCGTTACACGTTGCTGAGCAATCAGACCAGTTTGACCAGTTTGTACATTCTACAATCCGAAGTGTAAGCATTAATTTTATAATTAAAACTACGAACTCAGTGCTTCCGTTGAGTGAAATTAAACATTCATTCAAGTTAGTAACGAATTTAAGTGCAAGAAGAATTAGCAACGAGACAGAATCCTTTTTATGAATAAGTTTGCTTTTACTGCAGCCAAATCGAGCAGTATCGTTGTTGCTACAGAGAGACCCAGCCAACTTTAACTCTGTGATTGGCCACTGTGATTGACCACTCATAAGTCTATGAGTCACTCTGTGATTGACCACTCATAAGTCCGCAGAAATGAGAAATAAGGATAGCACTTTATTAGCGATCAGGTTCTATGTAAGTAACAAGTCCCACTCTTGGAAATACCCAAAAGAACGTCATCGTAGACTGGAACGGTTGACAGGCTGACAATAATGCTTGACGGCCCACAACTTTCCTTGCTGCCATGCCTAGCCCGGGAAGCACACAAAATCAACAATAAGAGCAAGAAATAAACACCAAGAACAGCTATAATCTTCACCTGTAGGTGCAGGCGGTGTGGTTGTCAATGGTGCGGCTGTGGTGGTAGGGCATGCCATGGTATTGCAAGTTACATTTTCTGCTTCCACTTCGCCATCACATGTCCTCCAACGTTCCATGTACCCACCTCCACAAGGCACTGAGCAGTCCGTATATGCGGACCAGTCACCACACACTGTGCAAAATCAAACAGGAAATTTAAGCAAAAAGACCAGATCAACTGAAACTGCCACTGTTGATAGTGAAAATCCATACTGTATATAAATAGCAATGCATAGTTTGTGCTTGCGATGCCTTACCTCTATCACAGGGATATGTGTTACAAGACTCTTCTTCGACTTTCATGAATGCTGAGTTGTTGGAGAATTTACATAGTTGAGCTCGTGACCGTTCTCCGTTATCACATGTCTTTGTACATTCAGTCCAGACACCCCAGTCTGCGCATGTTACCACTGCAAAGCATTGAGACGATGTGTGGTAAATACAAAGCAATTTGTAATGGCCAGGTTGCACAGATTCAGACTCCACCTAAACATATTTCTGCACAATAGCAACCATCACCGCCTAGGTAGACCGGTCGACAACCCCACCTAGTCCCATTGCACTACACGTATGGAGCGAATATGTGGTATCACATATGCAATGTATCATGGAAGTACAAAATGAAGGATATTAAATGACGCTATATGTATTACGACACTCACTTGGTGACTGATATGTATCAAACACTGTGATGTTTTCATCATCGTGTTGATGTAAATGGATCATTTGACTATATCCGCAAGGCAACATGACCACCAGGGTGTGAAGGGATCGCAATTGATTACAAGATGCCAGTGAAGCAAGATTGCTCTGTGTACTCATTTTCCTTGCATGACAAGTATTAGTTCAGCTAGTGTGGATCCACGTTTCTAAGTATTTTATAAACACATAAGGATACAACCACAACAATGACTGTCAGTGTCACTCACTACGACAACTACTACAGTAAATTCAAAAAGAAACATGTTGAGCTTTTCCATGGCGTGCTATGACAAGGTACCTGGAGGACATTCTTCTTCGTTGCAGAAATTTGACTGAATCTCTGTTGTTGTCGTATTTGAGCCTTTATCCTCTACTGTACAGTTCCTGACACGTTCTTGTATGCCACCACCGCATGTTGCCGAACATTCACCCCACTTGGACCACATTTCACATACTAAGGAGAAAAAGCAACAAATTCAACAAAGTGGAGTTACTTGTTATATAACATTGCTAACAAATGTAATCCTTCAGAATCTACACGTCCTGAATGCAAGTGGATTTCTTTCAAATGTGGCAAAGCAACATTGCATATGGTAAAAGATAGCGTTAGCATTTTGGGTCCATTATTCCGTCTATTCTGAGCTTATGGGCAAATGCAAACAAATAGACAAACAAGGATACGATTGTCCAGTACCTGCAGGACACGGCTGTGTATTGCATACACGATGTTCCCAGTATCCTTTCACTTCTCCTGTTGCCAGTTTGCAGTTTCTACTCCGCTGCTGTGTCCCTTCGCCGCATGTTTTGGAGCATTCTGACCATGTTGACCAATCATCACAGACTGCATAGAAATACAAAAGACAAATGCAACAGATCTGTTTTGCTGAATAACTACCAGCAATATTTGAATAAAAACAACTAACTGTAACTTTCTCTCAAAGCAAAACAACAACAAAACCTGCCATGATAACACAAAATATTATTTTTATGAGAAGATTACAAAGGTTTTACGCACCATACGGTGACAATGCTAGAAGCAGCAACACCGCTTAGTTTCCTGAATAACTCCAGCACTTGTTACTTCCCCGCCAACGTTGTCACGCTTAAGTGATAACCGATTGACCATCACACATATAATCACATTTATCTAGGTTTTATTGCTTAGTGATTGATAATTTTTTCTATGAACAATGTTTACAGCGTTCCAATGACAGTCAATCTGATTGTAAGACTCAAAATGTGAAGATTCGGTTAGATTTCTTGCTTGTGCATTGGCACTTCGCTGATAGCTGCTACCATAACAGTATCGTGGCAAACAGAAAAATGTCAGCAACATTAATAGCTCGCTGCAACTAAACGTTACATTTGCACAACTCTGCTCTCCTCCGCAACGGGGCAGAATGTTGTTACCATCATCATCATAGCTACTTCTGTGGCAAGACGATCCAGACAGATTTTGCAGCCTGCTCAATCTCTCTTTGATGTTTCACTGGGCTCCACAGTTAAACTCTTGCTAGTGGAGAGTTGATTTGCTACTTGATTACAATGGTCAGATTATGGGAGTTATTCTAACATTCTCACTTGTTATATATTCCAACAATGCCACTATGCAAGTCATACATAAGCAAATCATGTTTGTGCGAGTAAGATGACAAAGTGTCTAGTGTTTTCAATTTTCCATATTAATGAGATACGCTTTGCTTTCAGTTGCTACTACCCAGCTACCATATCCAGCCCCGACATATATGTCAAAGGACTGCAAGAATCCTTGTCCACGCTGAACCAGACAAGAGAGGCGCAACAAGTAATCCTTGATGATTATACTGCCCTGGCAGTGATCTTTGCCAATGTAGGCAGGGTTGGTAGAACATCTTGTTTTTAACAGATGTTGTTAGCTGTTTGCAAGTACAGTGCATCGTTTAAATATAACTCAAGAATAATGAAAATGTGATAAAATGCAACTCAACAGTAACACAATTTCACTGCATGACTCCATTTATAATTTTAATGCCATCATTAGTTTCCTCTCTTGATATTTCGAAAGCATATGACAATGATGTACAGTAAACCTCGTTAATATCAATATGATTTTCCAGTTAAAATTTGTGATAATAATCGGGTTGTGATATTAAGCGGGTTAAAATAGTTGATTCAGACAGAGCTTGGTTCTAACAGTAGAGTGACATTAAGCGGTTGTGATAATAGCCGAGGTGATATTAACAGGGTTACACTGTATTAGCTTACTTGATCTAGAAGTTACAAAGTGAAACATAACAGCAAAACCTACCCGGTCGACATGGGTCAATGTTGCAATGTCTCGACTCAAAATATTCTTTAGTGCTGGAATCAATTCCATCAGTGGAAGTACAGTTCCTCTTTCTCTCTTGAACTCCACTGCCGCATTCCAAACTGCAATTGCCCCACTCAGACCATTCATAGCACACTAAAATAACAGAAAACAGTCTTGAACACGCTGAGAAACAATTTAGTTTAAGCTTAGTTCAGTTGAGTTCAGTTCACTCCACTTTAGTTCAGTTTATTTTACAGAAGAGAGAACGACCTGCAACTACAGTCAAACTTGCTTAATATCCACCCTTCGTACAGACCAAAAGTGGGATATAAAGCGAAGTGGGATATTAACCGGACTAAGTATAAACACAAATTCCCTTTGTTCTAACATAGCATCGTAAACATTTCGGGCAGCAGCAAAGAAGAACATCTCAGTTAACAATACTTGATGGAGATTAGCAATTCAGTATTAATTTTAAAGGTAACACAACTAACCAGTGACTCTGGTGGAGCAACAAGTGACATGTTGTCTTAGTCCCTCCATGCAAATTTTTTTTAAATTTAACAGATATCGTAAGAAATCCTTAAAACGGGACAATAAGCAAGTTTGGCAGAAAATTTGGGAGAACATAGTGGGATATTAAGCGAGATAGGATAATATCTGAGGGGATATAAAGCAAGGTAAGAATATTGAGTTTGTACGGCAACTAGCAAGTGAAAATTGGCTTTGCGGGATATAAAGCTAGATGGGATATTAAGCGATGGGATATTAAGCAAGCTCGACTGTATTCGTAAATGACTCGTCATTTTATCTCTCATTTGCTGACAATCGTGGGAGTTTGAATAAAAATGTCTCGGTCAATTCAAAATCTATTGTTCTGATTGATTTCGCTTACGGTAATTAAATATTCACTTTATCCTACAAACGCATGTGCTTCCTTTAATGTGTAGTTAAGCCGATTTAACTGCAAATGATGACGCTAATGTACTGAAGGTCTTTAGCAAGTAACTGTTACAAAATGATTGGGAAGTAATACTTCTACTGTCATGAAGACAAAGAATTCCCATGAACATACAATAGAAATAAAATGTGATCACATTCTCAATCATTTACGGTAAACGCAAAAGCAGTCTCTTAACACAGGTGGTCATTTGAGGCAGAAGGTTGTTACACTGCAAAAAAATAGTGTTCCCATTTTAAGAACAAAATTTCTCATTTCAAGAAATAATATACTTAAATCTAATAAACAAATACATGTCCACACTCTAAGCCATTAATTACTAAGCCAAATATGAATATTGCCATTGTTCTTCCACCTACCAAGTCTTATTCTAAGAAATGAAATTTGATACTTGATTCAAGAAAACAATTCTAGTCTAAAACATATTTTTTTAGTGTACGACATGTTGAATTGCATAATAAAACTCATCAAACATGTTACCTATCGGGCAATCTTTTTCGTAGCACTGTTTTGTCTCTACGTATGGAAGCGTTACATTGCCACTTGTGCAGTAGCGTGTCCTTTGTGTGTAACCATATCCGCATGACTTAGAACAAGGGGACCATGGTTGCCAGGGCAAGCACTCTGCATATATCAAAGTCAATATTTCATTAAAATGGTATGATATTGAACAGTTATCAAGCACTTTACAACACAATCAGTGCCAGATTACCCAGTAGGCGTAATACGCACATGCCTACAGCCTTTGCTAAGCAAAACAGCTTTCAGAAGATTGAGAAATATTTACATTAGACTAAAGTTGTGAACAATTTGCAAAGTCAGTTAAGTGATAGTAATATTGTGTTTCTAGTTCTATAAATTACAATTTGAGTCCTCTAACTGTCATTGTCCCAATCTGCATTCACAGCATGCCGATTCACATATCAGGAAAGGCATTAGGTGACAAATATAAATCCAAAATTTTCCCCGGGGAATATGATAAGATCTTGACCTCCTAAAAGACACTCCCATCAAATTGCTAACAACTCTTGTAGAACCAGAGGAGTCTACAGCCCCATCTTCTCCAATCCGGCCCTGAACACGGTACATGTTCAGGGCTGAAAGGTTCATGGAAGGTACATCTGAGCTGGGGATGCAGTATGCAATGTGTTCTAGGACACCGGTCAGATCTATGTGGTATCTAGGATCAACTAACTACCATAACAAAGGTTTACACATCATTATAATGTGACGTACTTGGAGGGCATGGCTTGGTGTTACATGTTTTAGTTTCACTTTCCAGCTGTTTAACGCCAGCTTTAACACAATAACGATAACGCTGTTGGGCACCACCGTCACATGTTCGATCGCATTCAGTCCAGGTTGACCACTCAGAGCAAACTGAAAATACATGCACAAACATTTCTCAAAGTACAGTGCACATTGATTATATGCAAATCAACAAAATAAATTTATTTATATGCAGGCAGTTAGGAAATCCAAATTTAGTAAAACAAAACCTTTCTTAATAGCATACAATTCCCTTAAGAATTCTTTGCATATAATATTAGTATATTGCAGTGTGGGACTATTTCACAAACATTAATTTGCAACTAACTAAAAATAATCAACAATATCTGCAACCAAACGAACATGGGTTGATATCCCAGTGCAACAGTAGCAAACATGTGGCATATCAAGTGACATTAACCAAGACAGTTCAGCAAAGGCAGTATGGAAAGTGGAGTCAACAAATGGAAAAGAAGCGATATGGGGATGATGATGATGATGATGATGATGATGTATTACACAAATTGGCAGCTGTCCCGTGCCAATAGCGTTGTGTACATGTAGCGGATAATAGGTTACTAACTTACTAAAATTCTACATAGATATGGGGACATTATACGATGGGATGATCATCACATTCGACTGTAGTAGTAAAACATTGCAAGTGCTGCCAAGAAAGCATTGTGAGATCTGCAAAACAATGTGCCATGGGGCATTATAAATGACTCCTTCAGTGCTAAGTTCTATTGTGTACAGCATCTTTAAACAAGTGAGCGATGGTTCTCATCAATCTTCAACAAAGGTCACAATAAAAACAACACAGCAGGGCAGCAAAATGCGAATAGGTTCTTACCATCTGGAGGAATAGTTGATGGAGCCTCCGTGGTAAGCTTGGTAGTGGGAGTAGTAGATGACGGAGTTGAAGGAGTTGAGGGGGTTGTTGCGGGTGTGGATGGAGTAGAGGGAGTAGTAGATGGGGTGGAAGGAGTGGTAGTTGGAGTGGAAGGAGTGGTAGATGGAGTGGAAGGGGTGGTTGCGGGTGTAGATGGAGTGGAGGGGGTGGTTGAGGGTGTAGATGGTGTTGTGGAAGGAGTAGTAGATGGGGTGGTTGCTCTAGTTGTTGAGAATGGTGTAGTCCGAGGTGTTGTAAGTGGGGCAGTGGTTGCCGGCGGTGTTGTTGGACATGGAGGAGCAGGACATCCTACAGACAAAAAGAAGCATTAACAACGTATTTAATCAAAGTAGAGCAAGTTGTGAGTCCATTGACATTGAAACCGTCTGACAATTATAGACCCACTGCCGAAAGACAAATACGTCCATCCGTACCACAGTATCCCCATCGTCCATCGTTATCAAAGTTTGATGTCACGCCACACCAGTAACCTTGCCCGGGTTGCAAAACGCATGAGTGGTACGGCACTCCGTAGTAAACAAATGGGAAGGAGCAGCAAGATTTGTTTGCATTTCCTCCTGTTGTTGGTGCAGTGCAGGTTCCTGAGAAAGCTGCAAAAGAGAAGGAACACATAACTATTGTATCTGGACAACTGAACAGCCAGTAACGATATTTTGCGTTGTGTGTTTTACAAAAAGTTCATCAACAATGCCTCAAGGTGACAATCAGGTTACACTGCTATCTAACTTACTTTCCGTTTTGTTGCACTTGTCCATACAGTCAACTTCTCCATCATTGCAAGAACATGACATGCAGTCACCATCATTCCACTGGCTGCCGCTATCATACGTTCCTCCCTTGTATGTACAACCTACGGCCAGAAAAAAAAAACAGCTGTCTTACATAAAGGTTGTCAACTGCAACAAAAACCACAATCTTATATTGGAATTTCATCCTCCCTACAATTTGTTTCAGGATCGAGCCTTTCTAGCAGCGAAATGATTGCTGCTCAGTGTTGAAAAACAATAGCAGTGATGAAGTGGTTTAAAAAGGAAATTGCTAGTTCAAGAATCAAATGAAATCCGTTTCATGGCAGGTCTGTCATTAATTCCATTGTTCAAGCAAAGTTTAGCGAAGACATTTGAGCCTAGCGCAAGTGGAATTCATCAGGTGGGGAGTAAAACTTAGATGACACCTTCCTATATGACGCGATAATAACGTAATCCAAATATATTGTGTATCAAAAGTAAAATCAATCAATCAACTAAGCAGGGCTACTCAAACTCACTTGGCACAGGTGGGCGAGGTCTGGGCTGTTCTGTAAAGAAGAAGCAAATTGAGATGGTTTCAGACAATGATGTTGCACTAACAGAAGGATGGCTCTCTTCAGCAACTCCAGGTGTATAAGTAACATTCAATTACTCAAACAGTTGGTAAGATCTAGTACAGTCAAATCTGTATTAGCGGTCACCTCTATAGAGCAGCCACTTCTGTATAAAGGCCACTCTTCGTAACCCCAAAATGACAGTTTTATAGAAATCAACCTGGACAGAAAGGCAACCTGCCTATAAAAGTCATTTTCCTCAGGTCCCAGAGGTGACCGTTATGGACAGGTTTCACTGTATAATATTTCTAAGATAAAGACCAAAATTGATTAAAAAAGGTGTGGGCCTTACCGGGCCAGGCACCAGGCATCAATGTTAATTCCAGAAATAATTAGCATCAACAAAATTCTGTGAATACAATGACAGCATTAACAACAAGGCAAAACCTGTTTTCCTTGAAACATTTGGCTAACACAAATAAGTCAAAACAAATAAAAGTTACCTTCAGTTCTATTGAGACATTTCTGCTGACAGTTTGCTTTCATCCATTTGTCATAGCAGAATTCCACTGGGTAACGGGAGCACAGTGGGTTGTCTGTGGATGAAAATTAATACAGCTATGAGCAGGGCCGTTTTAACAGTCAAGAAGGCATAAGGCCTTTACTTAAGAAGGCTCTACTTTGGGTGTTGAACATCCTGCAACTTACAGCTCCCAAAATGTTGCCATTTAAAACAATTTGTTCACGCTCACATCTAGCAAAGTAGGATGCCTTGATTCTGTGTCACTCAGGAGGTGATTTATTTTTGCACAATCTTACTGCTGTATGTGTGTGTGTGTGACTTTATTAACTTCTGAAATCCATAAGTTACAGTATAACTTTTTTGCATGGAGCAGAATGTATAATAATGTAACACAGAAATTGAAGGTATAAAAATTGTACAAGAAGAAAAAATATATACAGGATGGACTTTAATTATTGCATAGCATTTCAATATAATTTTTACAATCAATTTTAAATTTGGTCAGATTTACAGATTGCTTGAGCTGACAGGGTAAAGCATTCCATACTCTGACACCACTGGCCTGAAAAGAATTTAAGTGGCATTTCTGTACCCTGAAACAACCAGATGTTGCTGCTCGGGTTGTTTTGTTAAATGAATTACAAAATTTGTTAGAAAGATAGGATGGTGCTTTTCCATTTGCAATTTTCCACATCCAGATACATTGCAAATACTGAACACGTTGCCTGACATCCGTCCATCTCAGTCTTTCTAGCATGTCCTTGCAATGAGCTCTATTGCGGCATCCTAGAATAATTCTCATACTTCTATTTTGTAATTTTTGCAGCTTATCTAACAGTTTTTTATTTAAACACGCTCCCCATGCTATAGCACAATAATCAAAATGGGGCAGAATAATGGTATTATACAACTTTTCTCTAGACTAAATAGATAAAAATTTCCTAGTATATCTTAAAATACCGATTTTACTGTACTTTTAATTGCTGGAAATTGTCATTGAAAGGGGCCTATGCAAGCCAAGGACCTAAAGCACATGCTTCATTGGCTTCGTCCCACGCCAGCTACAGCCACACAGGCAGGGCAATATCGGGAAATCTGGTGAACGCGAACAAAACCTGTGTAATTTTTCCTGTCTTCTCTCATTATTTTAATATATTTTTATAAACCTACCTTTATTGACAGAATGAACGTGTAAAACATACACACACACTAAGCTCATCTAAAATGCTTCGCCAAACAAAGGATTTCTACAGTTATTCCCATATCCAAGGCAATTACAGTAAGTACCTTTGCATTTCTGTTGACAATTCAATTGCATCCATTTATCTCGGCACAGCTCGGTTGGATATTGCATACAGAGAGGATTGTCGGTTGAAACTGGAAGTCAATGGTGAAAAACACACTGATGTATGATAACTCAACCACGGTTTTAAGCTTAACTATTGATCATTGTATCATTTCTTCAGTTGGGTTTGTGTAGGGCTATCTATAACATTATTATAAATGTCAACTGGTATCATTATACCAGGGAGTAAAACAATATATTCAAGACCCAAATAAGATGGAATAGGAAACAAGAAAACTATAGGCAATTGGGCATATCAGTACTATCCTTGAACACCTTCAACAAATACTGTTAGGCATAGGCATCCAGTCAAAATGTTCTCAAGCGATGGAGATGTGTCAGATATCCGAATCCATTGCAATCAGACGTGGAATTTAAACAATTCCTAAATCTAAATTCGGTCAAATATTTTATACATCCGCTTTCAAAACTCAGATTTTCTTTACTCTTCAAAACTCTTCAAAATAAATTACTGCTTTCTTGGTGGCCATTTGCATTGTTTGGTGAACAGAAGAATACTCTTTTAATAAGCAAAGATCAATCGTTTGCACCATTCAAGTGACCACGTGAAGGTGATATGTTGAGACAAGTGACAATAGATAATACAGCTATGTACAGTCAAACCTGTATTAGCAGCCACCTCTAAAGAGCAGCTACCTGTGTGTAAAGGCCACTATTCGTAACCACAAAGTGACACCTTCTCTAGAAATCAACCTGGACAGAAAGGCCAACTGTCTATAAAGGTCATTTTTTCAGGTCTCAAGAGGTTACCGTTATAGACAGGTTTCACTGTATATCAAGTTATTACCTGCTTGCTTCACTGGATTCTGTGTAGGCTCTGCAGCAGGTCGTAATCCTTGCCCTGATGCAGTCTGTGGTGTGTTTGCATGCACGTCTGTAGATTGTCCCTGTGTTAGCGGTTGAGCTTTGGTGGGAGGGGTCTTTGCAAGGGATCCCTCTTTACCAAAAGTGTTACCACCTGATACACTAGAAGATGGGGAATGTGTTTCGTTGTTATTTCTTTCAGGCATAACAGCATTCTCTACTTTAGCTGCTGGATTAGCAACTGCTTGATTTGTGAGTATGTTTGATTCACTGCCAGAAGGCGCAGGGTTTGATAATGGCATAGCACCATTCGTTCCTGCCAGACTATATCCTCCATTAGCATTACTGGGTACAGGATTGCTACCTACTGATCTCTGAGGAATTCCAAGCAGCTGTTGAATTGTGGAAAGTACAGGCTGAAGAGAAGAACCTGTCTGCTGTGCTGGAGCAGCTTGAGGGTTGTTGTTGGGCACTTGTGCATTTTCTGAGACTCGACTGGGTGGCTGTTCACCAACGGGGCTGCTTGCGCTTATAGATGGAGGATATCGGCTAACACCTTTCCACGTATCACCTTTGTGTTTCAACATCGCATCTTCCGTTATATGCTCATGCTCACCATCTACAATACAAGAAATAAAGTCGATCAGGCTCTCGCAACAACACACTAAACAGCTGCGACTACCCGATTACAAATTCCACAATACCATAGACAATTCCAATTGAAATTTGAAGCTGCAATTGTTAGTCATGCTAGAGAAGCATTCTGACTAGACTTTTCACTTGAGTCAGTGAATTTTAAAGTGATTTAAAACTGCAAGCATATCAACTGTGAACAATAACTTACAAAAGTTTTACAAGGCTTAGCCTACAAGGCTTGTGCAACACTAAGTCATTAGTCGTTAGCAGAAGTTCCATATGTTTTAGCTGAAAGGCAGTCTCTGAAGTCTTGTGCAGATTATCCTCCCTTCCAGAGAAGACCAAGCTTACTCCATGCGTACAAACAGAGCGTGCATTGTCTTACACACCTGGGTGGGATTCATTTAAAGGAAGGAAGAGACGGCGAAAATGCAAAGGAACCATTGATCTTCTTTCTCCGCTCTGAGGCTGGAAGTATTCACCATTTCCCAATAAAGAATTGGAACTGTCTGCACCATGAGCTGCATTTGCTGCGAAATCTCCACCAATGTTACCTTCCGTCATTGACTGACCAACATCTGGGTTAAACGGTGTAATTCCAGCATTTGGGCTTTCATCTTGTGGCATAAAGCCATTGCTTATTCCAGTACGAGCGTCGTAATCCTTAGCATCATTAGTTGCTGCATTAGCGAAATTTGGCTCTAGACTACCTACAGTTCCCTCCTCTGTTTGAGGGATAAAGTTCTGGTTTGAATTGATCCTTTCGTCTTCCTCACCAGGTGATTCAGAGACATCAGACAAGTCTCGTATGGACCTTGAGTAAGCATCGTCATTTTTCGTCAAGCTGTCTGTCTTTTGACTCCGCACATGACCCAATCTCCACTTTTGTTGTCCACTATGCTGCCTGGGTTTGCCTGGAAAACAAAGAAATTCAAGACTATAGGATTCAAAAGAAATAAGAGTTGACTTGGGACTAAGATCTATGACTGACGGTATTTATGAAGAAATCATGTCATTGGTGGAACGTAAAATCCCACTCCTCCTTCTGAGGGTGGTTACATTTTGAGATTGGACGCATTCAATGGAGCCTACACAATAAACTGTAGTTCTTATCTGGGGTTGAAGTGTTACGGAATATGGTCAAATCTGTACTAGCGGTCACCTCTGTAGAGCAGCCACATATGTATAAAGACCACTCTTCATAACCTTGAAAATGACACTTTCTGTAGAAATCAAACTGGGCAAAAAGGCCACCTGTCTATAAAGGTAATTTTGCTCGGGTCTCAAAGGAGACCATTATAGACAGGTTTCATTGTACATTGTACGACAAACTCAACAAATCGCAACGTTGGACAATATAAGGGACAAAATGTCATCAAGAGGTTTGATAAGGAATGAACGCAGAGAGTACTTTTTTAAAACTACACTGCAACAGGCAATCAAACTTTAACATGAAATTAAAATTTGATCTTATTTTTGGGTCAATCTGCTTTTATGCTAAAAATCCAGTAACAAAATGTTCTATCTGGCCCAGGACATAATAAGCAACAACAAAAATTGCAAACATTCTCTGAGATGAACGATGTTACTCACAAGCAAGTTGAGAACAGAGTTGTATAACAATGAGGAGTGCAAATAGTTTCTCTCTGCTCCAGGCCATAGTGCCCGCTTGCTAGTTGCTTCAGTCCCGCGTGCTGTAGACACAACACCAACGACAGAACCTGAAACAATAGATCGAGGTACCGGAGATGGTAGGAAATTTACATGTGTATGGTTACAAGGGGTAAGTTAAAAACACAAAATTTTAACAACAACAAAAAACAGGGCTAATGCCATGTTTTTGAACATGAAAATTATTTTTCAAATTCAGTGAACAAAATCAACTGGCAAGGTGATAAACACTGTAACACAAAACAATTGGCTCCGCTTCATAGAACTTCCAACAAATATTGGCTGGTAAAGAGCTCTCAAAAGTAATCCTAATTGAGAATTGCCAGCACATCGGTTTACTTCTGGAATGGAATTGACTTACACAACAGATATTTGGCTTAAAAGCTCCTTTTCACTGTGTCTGTCTTTTTGGTGTACAATGGTAACATTTGTCTTGGGTTCAAAGTGGTTAAACCAAGCATACAATGCAGGCCTACAGAACAATCTCCGAGAGTAACTGTATCGGATAAACTACTAACACTTACTGAGCAAAAGGCACAGACGCAGCATGGAATTTGTGTTTCCTATTGCAAAACAGGACCTCCGATGGGCAAAAATGGCCTATGGCATCCACAGCCATGCAAATTCTGACAATTCTGCTAAGCACAAAGCCGCACGTAATTTCCTATGTTCCCGCTGATGACCACGGGTAAACTTTGAATTTTATGTTTCATCACATCTCAACGAGAGGCCACATGCACAAAATATTTTGACATGTTTTCTCCGTCAAGCAAAATACAAAGATTCCGGTCTGGACTCATAGGTTAGGACAATAACGTACAGAAAGCATGTGATAACTTCCTTCACATTATCTATTGGTATTGATTGGTTGTTACAAATGCAACAGGAGCAGCAAGACGACAGCTCTGTATGACAGATACTGTAATGGAATTGCAAACGGCGTCCTTCGTGTAATGTTGCATCATTGTAGTTGCATCTCTGTCTAGTGTTATTGTCATGCATTGTCAATGACGTTTGTTGTGTCCGTTACACCTGCCTTTCCTGCCCACATGTAAACATTGACTTGGTAATTGTGAAACCGTACTTAATGCTTTTAGAAGATACATAATGTGATGTGAGTTTAGATAGTTTAGTTTTTCTAATGATCACCGCAAATCGGACAAGCCTGAATATATATATTGTACACGATGTCTCATCAGTTATGTTTGTCTCTGTGTTTCCACTGCAATAAAGAAGGGATTTTGTAATCACAGCAAACATAAAACTTGGCTTTGTTACTTCTAGTAGGGCTAAGTGGCCAGTTTGCAGAGTATGGCACTTCTCGCCGAGATCTCGGGGGCGGCAGGGCCCAAAATGTTCAGGGGCAGGGGCGCAATTGCAACAAAATATCACTCAGGGGCACTCCTCCGGGGCGAAAATCTAATAAATAAATAAAAATAAATTGCAAAGTAAATATCATACGAAGGATGTCCTATTTCGTCTTCAATTGCCAAACATATTTTACCTACACCAGGGGCGCCATATTGCTGGCATTCTGGCAAAATAGAGATCTCGGGGGCGGCTGTGGCATACTCTGCTAGCTGGCTAAGTGGGCCTAAACAATATCAATACATGCCATCTCCACAAACATTAACATAGATAGATAGATCTATTTACCTATTTTAAGATCACGTTCATAAACATAGAGAGGCAAAAGGAAAATTTAATAATAAAAAGATATGATCAGGGTTATCCCAGAACCACTAGCCTGCGTGCAGACTTCAACAGTTTCTCTGGAAATCAGTAAAGTCTGCGCAACGCAGCACAAAAACCATTTCTGCTGACGCTGCATCAGAGTTGAAAACACGGTGATCCAATCAAATCACGCTCCTGATGCACCCCTATTGTTCGATATCAAATATCGTCTCGTTGCTATGGAGACGAGACCTTTGATGACTTTCACAGCTAGCGTCAGGTCGCGGTCCTTTGTTATTTGACCGTGAGCCCGGATGTGAAATGTGAAACAATCTTTCTGAGTTCTGAACCATTTTGTCTCCTCACGAGTAACGTTTTAAGAGACAGAGACCGTTTTGATTCGGTCAAAGTTTATTTGAAGTGAGAAGAAACTTGTACTGTCAACTGCTGATGGCACCAATTATTGTAAAAGCTAGAAACTAGAAACTCTGGTCGCAGAAACTCGCTATTTCCAGAGAAACAGTTGAAGTCTGCACGCAGGCTAAGAACCACTTATTTTAGCATTATGCCTGTTTAGAAAAATAGCCTGACTAAGCAAAAGCAAAAACATTTAAACTGCTTGTACCTGGCCTAAGACGAGGGAACGTTTTATGCCGTGCATCTTCAGATATATTTCTTCCAAACATAGTTATTGTCTCTGGGCTGTTTCTGAAATTTCAAGTGAAATAGGCCTATGCAGCTTTGCTTTGCTCGTAACGCATAAATCATGAAGAGAAATTGCAAGACGATTGTTCCTTCTTGTAATCTTCGAAGAAGCTAGAATCCTCTTATAGACTGTTCCCTTTCAGACGAATTGTTAACCAATGATTGTAGCAGTTTGTTGTATGCCTGTAAGAGCTTGAGACAAACATGATTTCCTCCAAGCAATGGCGTTTCTCTGAGAAACTTTCTCACATGGCGTCTGCTGTTTGATTTGCCGCGCTCGCAAGCTGACAAGCAGATAGCACACAGGGAGTTCAGCACTGATTTGATGTGCAGGTGTGTTTTACTGTATCTGAAAATCTATAACTTTGTTTCATGGAGCAGAAAATCATAATATAATTATAAACAGCGAATAATATTCTATTAAACAGTAATACAAATCTTGAAAATTATAGTGCACTATTTACCTTCGTCTCAATGTAAACGAGCTTACACCGCTCATTTTGATTACGAAGTAAAATAAATTGACACACACACAATATGTACAGTACAGTAGTTTACAGTCAAGGTTGAATTTTGCAATATTTACAAATTTTTTGAGCTTGCAGGGAAATGCATTCCAAACCCTGACACCAGCAGACTGAAAGAATGACAGATTCTTCAAGCACCCAGCTAAAGCAACCAGATGAAACCAGAAGCAGCACGGGTGCTTCTCTCGTAATTCCTGTCAAATTTATCGATAAGATATGATGGTACCAGACCTCGCCATTCGTAATTTTCAATGTTGAGTTTCTTGAGATTTTACATAAAGTAGTGGAATTAATAATTTATTCTTTTGAATCATATCATTCGTTTGAAGCTAGAGATATGTTCTACTAGTTGTTACTATCTTAAAGCTGCAAATCCTGTCTAATCCATAGGCTTAACGCTTCACAATTAAATCCCTTCGCTTTGTTTCATCATTTCAGGACAACTTCTTTTGGAATGTTCTTTACTAGTGACCATAAATATTCATTTGAATATAGCTACCAGCTACACGCCGTGTGATCTTTCGGTCTTTGACGCCATTTACAAAACAATCTGGTTGTTTGTGAGGAAAGGAGATCGTGTAACGTCTGTGAGGTTTCTGAAAACTGTTGGACCGCATCGCAGTGCCAGTCCATATTAACTTTAGTAACTTTTGCGGACGAGATTTTTAATTTGTAAATAGTCAGGCCAGGTTTTTTTTATTTTTTTTATTTCTTAATAAATAAGTTTAGTAGTAAGTATTGTAAATATTCCTAGAGCAATTGTATAATTTTCAATGTTTTGGAAATTAATTATATTGTATTAGACATTTTACCAGAATTACTTTTGTAAGTTATCCGTTTATATCAAAATAAAGATGACTTCAGTAATCAATTAAAGAACTGTTTTAAGTATCATGGCACTCCGTAGGTTACAACAGCCGATAAATACCAGAAACATGACCTTACTATCCATGTTCATGTATGAAAACAAATCATATCAATTACATGGCTATAGCTAGTGAGTGCTCAATTATTGCTTCTCTTTTGTATTATATACTGATAGATATTGCAGTAGATGGATCAGCTTATACTTCACGTTTAGCGCCTTAACTTGCAAACACAGTAGATTAGAAAAGTATTAAATTAATAAATCTTAGTTTAGGATTACCTTGCAGTATTTAATAGTAAATGTAGATTGCTGATAGCTAAGATAGCAATTTAATCAGTAGTAGTTTATCGTAATCTATTCTGCATTCGGACACTATAATTGTATTCAACAATTTGTACCATTGCAGATACGTTTTGCCGACGGTGTGATTATTTTTGGATTTCGGTTGTAATTTCATTGATACAGTTTAATGTGACCCACTATTATTGTTTTATTTGATTTTTTTAACTCCCTAAGTTGTATAATCTGTATTATATAGGAACCGAATGAATTCCAAGTGATTTAACAAATGATTGGAGTAAAAGGTGTATTGTGTAGGTGGCATTTGATGATCTTGCTTGATGATTTAAGAACCATGTAAACTTGCATAAGTAGCAATGGTGCGGAGTTAATTGCTGTAAACTGTTCCAAAGTATAATTGCTATCGTTAATAGAGCATTCCACATTGTAATAACTGAGTCAATCACTACTCGTAGGTATTATACTGGACGGAAATATAATGTTATTTACCACAGCGATATACAAAGAGATTATGGGCAGTTAGACGACACGACAGTCTCTATGCCCAGCACACAACAATCTGCGTCATTGCACAGAGCAGACTCCCTTTATGGGTCTCACTATGGAATGTTATAATCAGGCGCGCATGCGCAGACAAATACACAACACACATCTTTCATAAATTAAGTCAGCTAATGATGATTTAACTGAGCTCTGAGTAATATTATTCTTGGTAGCTATGCAACACCATATTACAACGATCTCTTGAGATTAAACCAAGGGATTAAACCTTCGTTTATTGACTCCTTTGCATCAAACTAGCTTTTTCAAGACACGCCAACACATGTACTCTCTGTGATGTAGAGATTTTAAATCTATTTAATAACCTAGACGTACATTGAATTTCCAGATAATTATGAATGCTAAAAGATGCCGCCATGCATAAATTTTTAGAGAGTTGAAGTGCATATGTCAATTAAACATCACAATGTAATTTCTTTTATGCATCAATCAACCATTATGATATTCAAGCTATTCGTGCAAAAGTCTTGACATTTAGTACAACACAATCATTTCATCGATTTCAGAATATGATGTTTAATAGGATTATAATTACCTATGTTGATTTATAGGTAAAAATATAAATGCTGGAAAATGATTATCCTTTATTTATGACTGATGCATGTTTTGTACATAAAGAAATTGGTTTCTCTTAACGATGTACAAGAGGATTCCGCTTGGAACCAATATATAAATGTTGTCATGAAAAGCTCTCAATTGCGCAATTGGGGACATAGTCATGTGGGACATATTTCTAATAGTAAAGAGATTTGGAATTACAGTAGCACGGTGATTAATCGATATTTTGATTCACGATATTCTTCTTCCACTGCAATAGTTTTTAACCAACTACCTGACAGCGAAGAAAATAGAAAGGGTACATAGCCAGAATAACCATTTCCATAATATATACAGTAATGTACGGTATATGCCTCGATGAAGCAAGCATCAGTTAGGCATTCTATTGTAGTCTTTAATATGTATACTTTAATGTTTTATCTCTTAATATAAGCGGGAATCTAAAATGAGAAGAATTTTCATTTTATACATCGGTAATGTAGGAATCATCGCCACTGCACTGTATATGCCTCGATGAAGCAAGCATCGGTTAGGCATTCTATTGTAGTCTTTAATATGTATACTTTAATGTTAATCTCTTAATATAAGCGGGAATCTAAAATGAGAAGAATTTTTACTATATATATCGGTAATGTAGGATTCATCGCCACTTCGAGAAATTAGCAAATAACCAACATGACGTGGTTCCATCTAGCGGTCAAGAGCGGTTGGGTCGTCAGAACAGAATTTGTAATATCGTTATTACCTTGACTCCGTCGAACGTTTCTCCTTCCTGTTACCGTCCCAGCGTCATTCTCCGTGCTGTAATATAAATGAGTTTGATAGAAACGAAGAAGCCTGTCGGGGGGGGCAGATCAACGAAAACTGCCTATGAGAACGATCGTTGTTGAACATGCATAATTGAGTAGGGCTAAAAGTCGTGACAGCATAGGGTTGTCTTGAATGTAGCTACCTTGGTCCCACTAGTTGAGGTCGCAAGTTGACAAGATCAATAGGCTTGACACAGAACAGCTTTCATTTCTTAAAAATGGTCAAAAATGACAGAATAAAATATTACAAATAGATTACTCTATGTTTTTCTGATCTTGAGTATTTTAATCATAAAAAGCAGAATAGTATGCATGAAATACCGTTCATATAAGTTGTATTCATGGCAAGATGGATGACAATGCTTTATGCCTTCGGCTGGTATTCTTTTGTGTAATCACCACGAGGGTCCAATTCCTTTGACCTAAGGGTCGATCTCCAAGTCCATCTCATTGTTAGTTGACAAAAGACATGTTGCGATTGACTCAAAAGATCAGCTGAAGCCGCGTTCAAATGTAAATTAGGAAATCCAACAATAATTTCCGCTATGATGTGTTGCGATTCCCTCGCCATAGAATGTTGTTGTTGTTGTTTGGACATTGGGAGGAGTTCTTCATTAGTGTAACTGTTTTAGATACGTTACATACAGTCTACGTTGCCATAATGGCCGGTAAATTGCAGTCAAACACAATTTACCATCAAAATCACGACATGACACGCTGAAAACATATTAGACAAGAATTGTTTTCTTGTTTCAAGTATCAATTTTCTTAAAATAAGACTTGGTCGGTGGACGAACAATAGCAATATTCATATTTGGCTTAGTAATTTATGGCTTAGAACGTGGACAAGTATTTGTTTACTAGATTTATGAACAATGTTCCTTAAAATGAGAAATTTTGTTCTTAAAATTGGAACACTGTCTTTTGCAGTGCATGTAATGAAAACGCTAATTCACTAATTGATATGATAGCTGCGAAACGAGCAAGAACTGGGTAAAACTCACATAGAAAACTGCGCAATAACCTACTAGTTGATCTAAAATTAATCTGGAAAGAAATTTTTAAATTAAAGCTTGATAAATTCTTATTTTAGTTATTAGAATGTAATTGCCTTAAACTTCCTATAAAATGTCATGAGTGATAGATTTTAAAATTGGTAATTAGATTATTTTATACTGCATGCTTACTGGTTTATTTTTATGTTATTGTTCACAGATTTCAATTAGCCAAATGCAGTCCCAATGCATCCTGGGATTCAGCTTGATTTCTTCTTCTTCGCATGCGCAGACTACCGGAGTTGGCTTTGCGACATGTTTGACGGTCTACAAACATTGTGAGATTGATAATCATAGAAATAAGTACGGTTGCATGCACTCAGAACAAAGCTAACTTCTGTAGTCTGTGCATGCGAAGAATTTTGAAATCAATTGACCAAGAGCAGTCTCGATGCGTTTTGGGATTCATGCTAGTTGACCTCTGCCACATATATAAGATGACGCCACAAAAATGCTTTGTTCGACATGCAGTCAACCGTAGTCTTTTCTATGATAATCAATTTCAAAGAATGTCATTGGCTGTCAAAATTGTCGATTTCATTAGATTAGAAACACGTGGCTGTAATAGCTTAAATCCCAAAACACATAAGGACTGTACTTGTGGCAAGTTGCGTCTCATAGTGCATTGGCATCAAGAAACGGTAGTAAAAGAACGCTGTTAGTTTGGTGCAAATTGTAATTAATTCCATCATTATACAACTGTAAATATCATTTACATGTCTTGAAATACACTACTATCTCTCTCTCTAGCTTTAATTGTACTTTGTGAAGGTTTCGACTTAAAAAGTATCCTATTTAACTTCACATTCGTTTAAATAGGTCGAATTTGGTCCTCTTCCTGTCGTTCCTGACATCCATACCCTGTCTTCAATTATTTAAATAATCTACTATGCTCTATGTTCGTTCGTGAGTAGATGTTAAAGCAAATTATGGAACAATGCGACTGGAGTATTATTGTCAATCGCAAAACTAGACATGATGGAATAAATAACTATTGAAGAAGCGTATAACAGAATGGTGGTATTTTTGCTAGTTAAGTCATGTTTTACATCCCTCGGAATTTTCAAAATATATGATTAACAAACTAACATGACACAAAATGACACTTTCTATAGATATCAACATGGGCAGAAAGGCCACCTGTGTCTATAAAGGTCATTTTTGACTCACGGTTACCACGGTAACCCGTGGGTCAATGTTGTGGAGGGGAAAATTTTTGTCATTTTTTCTTCATCTTCATATTCATATTCAGACCGTGGGAAAATTGGTCGCCCCCCGCTGTGATCGTGGGAATCACACACTAGTGTGTCACATGTTACCCATTGATGACGTCATGCTGAAGTAGATTTGCGCTGAACTGTGCTTATGCAACTGTGCTAAGTTTTGGTTTTATACTAGACTTACTTTATCATAAATTTGAATGTGGTTACATTGTCTGATAAATGCGCATGCGTAGTAATTGTCTATCATTGTGTTGCACGATTGAACCTCGTATTGTGGTCGATGCAACGTGGTTCGATCATGGTTCGGGAATTGTTCGCTGTTCTCA
>OFHS01000095.1:0-15158 GCA_900245855.1 Calvadosia cruxmelitensis | reverse complement strand
TTGGCTGATTTCGTTTGCGCCTAGGCATTGGAGGAAGCTGTGAAATGTCACCTCGGCGGATTTCGCTTTTGGGTCATTCACAAGAATATCACAGCTGTGATCCTGAGAGAGTGAACCCAACCAAGTTGCGATTGTTGAACAGGAGCTAACCCCCGTCTTTGGCGCGACTTGTGAATAAAAGTGGAATTTGATCCGAACAATAGCATTTGAATGCTGCTCGCGTTGCTCGTGCCAAAGACGGGGTTAGGTCCTGTTCATCAAGAGGAGCTTGTTCTTGGAAGCTTTACATTCCTACACCGTGAGTCAGCTCGTAGAGCATCTATGTTTCTGATCCCAAATGTGACCGTTATAGACAGGTTTCGCTGTATTGTATGAGCAAAAACGACAACATATACATGTTCATTTTATCTACGGTAATCCTTTATGGAATATTACAGCAGAGCAGCAATCGTAGCTACGTGACTACAACGTAATGTAATTGAGTCATTGCTATGAAACTCGAGTCTTTCATTTGCAGCTACTATAGCAACTAAAAGTAAATTAATCCTTTGATTGTCTGCTAAGGGAACGGCATTCTTAGACACCAATTACGCAACCAGATGACAGCACAGCCTTGACAACATCGTGCATCACTTCCAAATCCAGCCTTTTCTCTTTTTACCTAAAAGCAGAGACATCAACGACCCGCGATGCACGTGGTTCTTTCAAAATGGTAGCTTGTAAGATGGTCTACTAGGTTAGTAATTTCTTTGTAACATTTGCTAATTTTTCAAACGTGACTTGTGGTCAATGTTGACTTAAGACATAGTGCTAGCAGTGATGCTGGCTACTTTACATCTTGTAGAAGTGCAACTATAACTACAGTACATTGGGAAGGATGCAGTAGAATTTGCACGCCTTTTGCCTTGCAATTTTCTGTGAAGGTGGCGAATGCTTTCACAGAAGCAAGGTGATTTCAGAATGTTGTTTGAAGCTCATCACGTAGTGAATCACTCTTGGAAGTTCTGCGAAAGTAATATATTGACGATTAGTAAAGAAATATGTATACTGTTTAACAAGCACTGCAGTCAAACCTGTATTAGCGGATACCTCTATAGAGCAGCCACCTGTGAATAAAGGCCACTCTTCATAACCCCAAAGTAACACTTTCCATAGAAATCAACCTGGACAGAAAGGCCACCTGTCTATAAAGGTCATTGTTTTCACGCCCCAAAGGTGACCATTATAGGCAGGTTTCACTGTAATTGTATCCAAATGTAATTTGGTTAAGTACAAGTAATCTGTAATTCAGCATAGGTGTCCATATGATTGTCAGCTTTAGCACTACATATGAATATGCGCTGTATCTATAGTTTGATTTCTGTTAATGTAAATAAGGATGCCACAAAAAACTCCTATTTCATTCGATTCCACTTGCTATGATATGTCAGAATATTGGATGTAACTTAAAAACATGGATATTTTCTCAGAAAACAAGGGTAGTGTTTTTATCGTCACGTTTGCTGGCTTATTGGGACGTCTTTTAAAAAGTGTATTGCGTAGTGGTGGAAAGAGCGACCTGCGATGAGGTAGTTAGCTACTTGTATAGCGAACTGCTTTCTTTGTTAGCGATGTAATTTTGACCACATTTTCAAAACGTATAGTTGCAGCTATAGCGAACTACTTTTCAAGTTAATAAATGTAGTTTCTAGCGAATTACTTCCCGGATTAGGACAATCATTTTAGTTTCCTTTTCACATACTGTATATTTGCATCTAGATTTTGAATGTTCCAAGAAGGTAGCGCAATGTTTCCTCAAAAAGGCTTGAAAGTTGTAGTGACACTGCCTATTAGAATTGTACAATTAGCTTATAGGTAGCATGATAGTCAGTGATTGAAGTCTTACTTTATACGTAGCATGTCCTACATTCTGTGAATAAATATGAACGGCCAAATTCGTGTTTCTGATTGACTTTGTAAGAAGCTGAAAGTATTCAGTAGCGAAGTAGTTAGATAATGTTTCGTGAAATTCGGGGGACGTAGCGAATAGTTGTATCTAACTACTTTTCTTTTCCTGTAGTTGTAGTTGTAGCCAACTACATTCAAGAGAGTAGTTCTAATTGTAGCAAATTACAAAAGTAAAGTAGTAAATCCACCAATCGATTATCATATTTTTCCCCCGACAATCTGAAAATATATTTGTTCAACAAAATGGTTAGAATTTCTAATACAATTTAAATAACTTCCCTAGAACTAAAACTACGTAAAATAAATTTATACATATTTACAATAATCCATATTGATCTACATCTACTTTAAATAAAACATTAACTAGCCTAATTTTAAATATAAAAAAATATCATTAAGAGGTGGAAAGGCTGCCTGTATTTTGCTTCTACGGGGATCATCTACCTCCCTTTTTTTCTTAGAAATATCCTGTTATATCCACATGTTTTATAAAAATAAGACAAATGTTCACCTTGATTTTCCCACCGACATGTCCTTCTTCAATGATGACATCTTCTTGCTCTTGTGAAATGGAATGGCTGCTAACATCGGCAATGACTTTTGACTGACGCATGAGCTTAATGGAGTCCCTTCCATGACGACTGACCACATTCACTTCGATGCCAAACCGCAGCAATCTTCTTTTTGATCGTGATATCGCCAACGCAGCCGCATGGTAATTCTCTTCTTGTTCCAATGCCTCTTCCATGCGATTCGATAACCGCAACGATGCTATTTTGTTTTTGCATTCCACTGCTTTCCGTTCTTCATTTCGGAATGCCTCGAAGGCATCTTTTTCTTCCTGACTGAGTTCCTTTAATCCTTCGATATTGCTCTCTTCACTTGCAGCCACTTCACATGCTGCTTGTCTGGGCAGAGAGACACGTGTTTTAGGCATGGAGTGCTCTTGGTGTTTCTGTTCTGATTCTGCGGCTTGACGAAACAGTTGCATGCGCCGTTTCACATGTCCTTCATCGATTCGCACCACACCGTCGTCGGATCCTTCCCCGTTTTCATTCCCATCCACTAAAGAATGTTCGTTAGCTCCACCTTTCTCTCCCTCCAACGACATTCTCTTCGGGTTGCTCTTTCGTATCATGACACGATCTTGAGCTCGACTATATTCTTCTTCAAATGTTAGCGATTTTACAAGTTTCGTCGCTTTGATAGAGGGTCGTCGCTTGAGCCGCAACGAAGAGCTTCGTTTCTGACGAGCTTGATAATTCTTGAATACATTGTCAGCTTTTTCATGCAATTCTCGCTCTTTTTCCGGATCTACAAAATTGTGAAACCCAAAGGTTAAGGTCCAATACGTATTATGTTTAGCATTTGAACTTCTGTTTTCGTTGATAAAGAGTTCTCCGCTATGGCAGCCTGGCTACAAGTACACTTCAGTTGTCATGGCTACTGTACGTAAACACAGGAATTTTAAAGAGAGAATTTGATTGGGCAAAGTCATTACAAGGGTCATTTGAACATGTAAATATTGCTAAGTACGTGACATCCCAATAGATAAAGTGATAAAATACCATTATCGTATTCTGCAAACAAAAGGAGCAAATGGTGCTGCCTTCAAATCTGAGGAAGTGACTCATTGCAGTTTCAAGGAAATGGAAAAATTATAAAATTGGGAGGAATAATAATTTTACAACTTAGAGCAAATACAAAGTCACATCATAACCTCTATAGATCTAATCCAATTCTCGCATACCGTAGCCTTGTTTGCCGCTATCGATCTCCTCCAGTTGAGACTGCAAATCAATGTTTTCTTCAGCTGAGCTGCTTTCTCCTGCTTCTTGCAGACTCTCTACTTCGGCTTTTTTCCTCTCAAATCTCCGAAGACGATCCCGAATGCTGTTACATCTTGACAGAAGTGGAGCAGGGTTCTTGTCCATTTGGAACTCTCTGAAAGCTTTGTCTGTTTCTTCATTTTCAAGACGCTCTTTCAGGTTTTGCTCTAAAACAAAATAATTCAATCAGCAAAGCGCATACCAGATAAAATTTGGGATGCGATTGCTTTTAGTCTTCTTTGCATGCGCAAACGGCTGGAGCTAGCCTAGCACAGCATGCATTCAACCCTATTCATTTTAAAGTTGTCAATTAAACTCATCACCCTATTCATTTTAAAGTTGTCATTTTCCACATTGCATGTTTTCGGCAGTCAAAAATCAACTCAGGACCAAGTGTCTGAAATTCTACTTAAGCTCCGGTGTGTCAGAACCATGCTTGGTTAAATATTCGATATTGGCTTAAATTAATAACTCAACAGTGCAGTGCCTGCATGTGCTTGTGAATTTTTGTTTGGTGGTGCTTGGAAATGAACTTAACTCTTTATAGATATGTGCAGCATACATGTTCTCGTGGGACCAATAGGATTAAAATTCTATTTGTTGTTGAATATTGTACACCACGCTTGTAGTGGCTTACGTGGGGTCAATGTGAGCTTAATTTCGTCATTGTATATTCACGTAATCGCAATAATATGTAGCTGTGTCATCCTGTAATCATCCTCTTTCCCGTCTGTACTTCGTCGTGTCAAAAACTCTGTCTGTCCTCTTATCTACGCTGCGTCTCACGACATAGAGCTCTGGCACCAACGACCATATGTACTCCTTGGAACTCTGCCATCTCTCCCTGTCGTGGGACCAGCAACGAATCTGTGCAATATATATGTTATAAAATGCGAAAGCCTCCATCATCGTCTTTACTCTTCTACTGTATACCATATCATGTGATGAGAATGACAAGTTATCATTTTGGAATATTTATAATTTAAGCATTTAAAAGTGCATATTATAAGTGCATTCATATTATATCATATTTTACTTATATATTTTTTTAAATATTTGTTTTAATACATTTTCCTTATTTTTTTACACATTTTGTATACATATTTTCAAATGCATTCATTATTATTATTATTATCATTCTAAGCTTGCAAAGGTATACCCTGAGTTGCGGCAGTTTTCTCTTCGTTCTCTTCATTTCGTGTTCTAGACGATCTTTCCTTCTCCCGTTTTGCGCGATTCTTTTTTTCCTGTCGTTGTCTCTCATCCTGTCGTTTCTCAGCCTGAAAACAACAAATTCACAGCATTCCTTTACATCTAAGCTTGTTTTGCAATATTTCGGCAGCCAAAGTGCTTTCTTGCTAAATGGATGAGCATATTGATGAGGAGAAAGTCTCCAGCATTGAATATTAACTCAACAGATATTATGAGGCATTGCATGAAAGCGAGGCATGAATATAATGGTAATTTTGTGTTTGATTGGTTACGTTAGTTCGTTCAATATTATTTGTGATTCCAAGGCGTGGATCAATTCTAATTTGTTGTCGTTTCGCGCAAGTCTCCGCCGAGCAGTCCAAGGAATTAGGATCGTTTTTTTTTTATTGAATTTCAAGTTGGAGAAGTGATACCGAGGTATTGTGGATTGATTCATTCGTTTTGTAAATAGTTTAATCTCGATCACATGTTAATATGTATTAATTGGTTTATAATTGCATCATTGGTTTAATTGCTTTAGAAAAACCAGACATTGATGTCAACAAACAGCGATCTGTTCATTTGTGTTTGCGTCTGCGTTATTCGAAGTCGACCATCCAACAAATTCCTTGACAGTGTAACAGTGGTTACAATCATCATTATCGACGTCAAAGTGTGTAAGACTGAATGTTATAGCCTGTAATCTATTTTTAAATGTACCAGAAGAGCCTATGTTCCGTAGATCTTAACCTGTTCTGCACCTCTTCTCCAAAAACAGAAGTACAAAAGTACAGAATTGCTGCCCAAGAACATCAGAGAAAGTTTCAAGGTAGATACTGTATAGTTTGACAACATGTTACTCTTCTGCTACATTTTCTTCGTGAAACCTGATTTCAAGCTATCCATTTCAATCAGAATAATAAGCAAGAAGGAAAATCTTCATTTACACTTACTTCTCTTTCTGTTATTAGCTTTTTCTCTTCTTGCTTCAGCCTCTGCAATCGGTCTGCAACCTTCTCCTCCACCTCCGAGAGAATTTCAGGGAGTTCTTCAGCAACAATAGTGGACGGCCGTCGCCTATTAGACAAATCAATCCCATATTTAGCAGCAATTAATTAATAGAGAGAATTACACTAGCACTGTATACCCCACTTGATTAACAAGTTTTGTCAATTTTTCAGTTCACGTTAAGCTGCATTGAATAGCTGTGAATATCATTGCATTAAAGTCCTCTGTGTATAATAGAAGTCAAAAACACTTATACTAAGAAGCAGGGCCGCATCCAGGGGGGTGCAACAGGTGCATTTGCACCTGTAGAATGTCCAAAAATGAAATATAAAAATAGCCATTTTAAGCATATCTATAGTGAAGGGTACAGTGACAATTTTTAATTTTCTGCATGATCATGAAGTCCATTTACCCACGATTTTCCAATTCTCGATGGGCCTTCTTCAAGTACGGAGAAGCTCAGCACCTGCTTGTTCTTGTCAAGTTGTGCGATATTGCGAATTATACGAGTTTGTCCGAATGCCAGTCGCTGACATGTCGCCGGTCTCTCAGTGCAACGTCTGCCTTTGTTTCCAAACAAACACATTGTCCCGATAATGATGTCATCGCGCGCACTGCAGCAGCCCCCCAAGAGAGCTTGTGCACCGGTGCACCAAGATTGTGCACCTGTCGCCTCGTATCTTCGTTCAGAATGCTCTCTTTCTATTGGCCAAAGACAAGTCGTTTGCATTGTTCTTCATCTCGCCTCTCTGCCTGTGCATCCCCGATGCACCTTTCTGAGTTACGCGTTCTACAACAAACTGTTCGTCCTTACACGAACCCACCTCGGTTTCACAACAAACGGCATGATCTCGAACTACTTGTATTCGGTCAATAAATGTTTGTCGTCCTTCCTTCTCGTCATCTACCTCTGTTTATTTCATTTCATTTGCTATCTCCAGCCATCTGTATGACGAGTTCAAATATCTGATAGCTAATATAAAAACCTTCTTAACGCAGTGCTGAAACAAGCAAACAAAAATATCGAGGTGGATGAATTATTTTCGTATGCTGAACGAATTGCAAGAAATAGTGTTAGGATAAATGCAATAGAGTTACCACAATCAAGCAAATTTGAGCTTAAGGAATGGCCCGTGATCATATCATATTTGTTCTTCACACTTTCTGTAATCAATTGTTTTGTATTTCGTTTACGCTATGGTCTACATATATACTCATAGTCATACTCATCACACGAGGAATATTGGGTTTCTCGAATCATTTTCGCGAAAATAATGGATCAGTGATCAATCAAAAAAGAAATGTAAGAGAGCAGCCCTCAGATTTTAAATGTTTACTGGTTCATTGGTGTTCATGATGTTTGACATATAAACCGGTATTTAAACAGTTGTATACACAGACATACTACTCCAATGTCAAAGTTGTAAAGAGAATATTGCTATGAATCCTCTGCGAAGTGCAAATTGAGTTTTCTTGTTCAATAACTGACCTCTGATTCGGAGTGCTGATGACGTGGAAATCCTCGTTACAGTGAAATGCGCCATCTTGAATTGTCGAGTCTGTGTTTCCCATCAGGTAGCTAAATAACTGTTACTCTAACGCTGTCGCTGCCCGAAAATTCCTTCAGAAAAATAAAAACTTTGTTCATTCAGCTCAAAAATATATTCAGCATTTTTTTCGCGAGACCCTAAAGCGTCCAGACGATTGAACATTTATCCAGGAAAGTCGTCCTATAGGAAATACTTCATCTCCCTATGCAGTTCGTCGATGCATCTTGAAAAAATAGGAGCATATCTCTTGAAACTCTTCGGAACTAGAGGTTCCCGAAATCTTTTCGCCAAAGAAAGGCTCGTTCCAGCGCCGAGAGTCTCCAAAGAGCCGCTTCCTTATTCTTTTGTAGAACTGTTCTTGAGACGGTGCATGTCAGATTCAAGTGTCTGCTGTGATTTGCTATCAGGGAATAAAATTTAATCCAGGATGATGATCTACCTTATCAGCTAATTCTCAATGTCTATTTGACAAATCCATGATTGAAATCATAGATATGGCATGGAACTCCTTGTTTAAAGTCAAATATTCAAAGAAAGTTGCTTGCTTGTGAGAAATTTTCGAAACTCACGCCTTTCGATACTCTTATGAGCTTTCAAATGTAATTTAAGGGCTATTTCATTATATTCTGTACTGAGATTTATCGAAGAAACGCCAGACAAATTGAAATTCAAAATATCACACCTGTTTAAAGGACAATATCAGTAAACGGAGATGCAAAACAATTGAGGACAATTCAGATTTCTTTGATCTTTCCGATAAGGGCTCAGTCCCAAGCAGTATATAAAGCAGCTGGTTCTGATAAAATCACCTATCATGTACAAGCGGCAGAGCAGAATTGAATCATTCTTCAGAATGTCTCCTTATAACGAGAAAAAGCTGAGCCCAACCGAGTCCAGGCGGGAGATTTCTAACTATGAAATTGTATCACTTTAAAGTTAATGTTTTGGTCAATAGTGCACATAGCAGAATAATTTTAATCAGCCATAATTATTTAGCACTTGCTGTTATTAACTAATTCAGGGCAATTTAAAATATCATCATGGTATTGATGGTGAGAAATATGTAACTGCATAAAATGGGGTTTCTTAATAAAGAGAGAAAATCATTTAATCAAGCAATATATTTATAAATCACTTACAGGAATATTAATTTGTCAACGCTGTAAAACAAATTGCTAAGCCAGATATAAAAATTAATTGTTCTTGGTCATACCGAGTCTTACAATTATTAAGAAAGTTGTTGCTTCTATCAAGAATAGTTTTCAAAATCATATCATGTCAATATGGTTGTTTCTGTAACATTCTGCCAAATTTACCAAGCGTGCTGCTATCCATGTAGTTATGTCCAAATTGTTTTGATTTTCAACTCTACTCTCCGCTACCTTTCGTGTGAAGATTTCTTAAATGTTATTGCTTTTGACTGCAATCAATTTATTCATCTCTTTTTTCAAATCCAAATGTTAATTAAAAACACTAATATAAACAATTACTCAACTTTGGCGAATGTGCCGCGCACACTCTCGGCGTTTCCGCGCTGGATGGCCAAGCTCAAGTTTGCAATGAACTCCACCTTGCTCGTGCCACTCATCCTAGCCCCTAGATCTTCAACGAAGGCCTTGGCTGAAGGGCCAAAAGCGCCAAGCGTTTCAATAGCAATTGGTGTGAATAAGAATTGTTCTTTTAGATCTAGATATTTGTTCTTTTGACTTGGGCTAGAGAATCCCGGTGCTTATAGATTACCCAAGGCCATTGTTATAGCACGCGACCAGGGGCCTTATCCATGGACCATGACTAAAGCTTAGTCCTGGACTAAAGTTGTAGTCTAGGCTAAGTTGCGAAAATCTGTGTAAGGGACTTGAGATTCAGTCTCGGACTATGCTTTAGTCCCGGTCCATGAATAAGGCCACTGGTGTGCACTACGTTTATGAAATGTTAGGAACAATCTCAGAAATGGTATATTCATCTTCATCATCATTTATTCTCATATCAAATCAGATACAGGTCCTGTTTTTCATGGAGTTGAGGTTGCAGATTAATACATCATAATAATATTTTAAAATGCTACTATTTACCTAAGATGTTTTTGATAATTGAGTTAGATCTGGCCTCATTCTTTATCAAGTGACTTCATGCGTGATATTCAAAACTTAATCGAACAAAAAATAGCATAAGCGTTACAGACAATTTTAGTAAAATTGAAAGACATTTCATGGCGAAGATTAGTTGAAATGGAGTAGTATTTCTTTAATAGCCAATAGATGGCAAATCGCCAAATATTATAGTGATAGGGTTAGATTAAATCTTCTGTTGTTCTGTCCAGATCGTGTTCATGGTTGAGCCTTTTCTACTGAAATTATATCTACTGTATAGTGTCGTTATGAAGTTGGGTTAAAGATTCAAGAACTTTCCAATCTCAAATGCTAGAAACAATTGCGGCTATTATCCGCTACATTCTTGGAGCGAAGATAGCTCACAGCTCCATTCCTCATGAACTATTTTTCGACGAAGCCGGACATAATTATAACACAGTATAACTGTTAGAGCTCTTTATTAGCTATATTTCAACTCAATTAGCATGTTTACAATCAGTAATCAACAAATTTAATTGCATGACATTACAACTTCTGTGCTGAACTTATCGTACGATCATTTGAAGCAGTAACCAGGACATGGTGGCCGCAAAGGATGTCAAGGGTCCATTTGCGGGGGGGAGCTCGCTTGGTCAGGGAGCACGCTACGAGACTGCATCACTTTGAAACTCATGTTGAGCACTGAACGACGACGTATCTCCGTTATGGAAGGCAAACGTCATTCTTGAAACTCGACCAAGTCAATAAAAGGCCTGCGAGTGCTAACCCTTCAAGTCAAATATTTATGCATTTCATGATGATGTTATCAATGTATACGTGAAGACAAAGCTAAGAAGGACTTCAATATTTTATTATTAAAAGAGATAAATCCACAGTTGTTCTGATCATTTATTCTGGCATTAGTAAGAATAAAATTATGGACAAAAAGAATTCAACTGTCCAAAATGTCTACGAATCCTTTCTTTATCGACCCATAAGATCTTAATCCTATTTTTATAACTATAAAATATGTTCTTTTGTTTCATTGCAAATCCACTCCTGAGCTCATCGAGGCAGGGAAATTGTTTCAGTGGGGAAAAACTCATAACTCCATATATGGTCATTTCAGGAAGTACGACTTTTTCTTTGAGAAAAAAAGCAAGCAACATCGAATTCAAAATGTCACTAAATTTAAAGGAAAGCCTCATGGAAGGAAATATGGTTTGCTGTGAGAAAGATGTAAAACAAAATTATGCTTTTCAGATATGGAGTTCATTTTCCTACACAAGTGCTTCGTGGCTATCAAGTTTTTCCTGTATTATTATTGCCGTAAACACGCTAAAACTCTTCATTTAATATAAGGAAATAAATCGAGATTGCGATTTTACTGCTTACCGTATTTCATGTTCAGTTTCCTGTTGTCTTGATCTCCATCTGCTATCACTATCCTTTTTCCTCATCTGAACAGCCGTTCCTTTAATAGTGACCAAAGCCATAATAGCAAGCAATGTCTGCTGGAAACTCACGCTTTTGCCAATGTTTTCCACCTATGTGTGGATGATGTTTCGACATTAAATCTGTGGATTTAAAGCCATGGATTTCCTCGACAACAGGTTTTGCGAAGCGTGACACGACCCTGTGTGCGAGGAAGAAGTTTTGTGTTGTTTCTGACTATCAGCAAATCTGCATGTGTAAACTAGATTAACTTAGGAAATCGTCAGCCTTTGAAATAGTTTGAAACGTGGCATAGATATTCATGATATATTTGTTCGCCCTTCACTGGGCAGCAAAAATATGACAAAATACGGTTTACAGTATAAAATTACGTTTCATAAAACTAATTATCTTCAAGATCCCTTACTTTTATATACTCTATGTATTTTTTTATTTTATTACACGTTGTATAATGTGGGACAAGAATGCAGCTGATTCGCCACATTCATTGCACACAAACGATTGACAAGGTTGATGGAAACTAGAACTGTTGCAAATAACGTGACGAAAGCCATGGACAGATGTCCTTGTCACCAAATGACGATTGTTTCTTCCGTGAGCTCGCCAACAGTTCGATACCAAAGAAGGGGACTATCAAACTTGGCATAGATGTTCTTATGGTTAGAGCCCTGGTTGAAATGCAAGGCTGCATAAAATCCAAACATCTTCCACGTCTTTCATTTTGGGGAATACTGCAATACAGTATAAGGATTTCGTACCTTCTTATAAAATGGGAAAATCTGTTCATTTTGTTCAATAAACAATTTCCATCGTAAAATATAAAGTTTCATTGCCCTACAACGAAAGCCACTAAAATTAGAACGTCAAGTGTTGTTTCGATATTATCTTTCAAATTTATATTGACTACATTTTAAGAATTCTTAAGAAAATCTTGTTCAGTATCCATCTCAAGGGAACTCATATTGTTGTTATGATGCTAAATTATGTCTGATAAAATGAATACAGCTGACAGTAAAAAGAACATGTATGGATATCGGTTACTTATCATCATCATCATTATATTTATTTATCCTCACATTCTACTGTAATATACAGAATAATATAATCTGATTATTTTACGGTTACCTCTGGCCGGGGTACGGTTGACTGAATGACGAGCAATTAACTACACCGTACAGTATGTACAGAACTAAAGTGGATAATGCTAAAATTATGTACTTGAGTTACAGGAAGAAATCTAAAAGGGAACACAGATCAATTTCTTCGATGGATTTGTTAAAACTTGACTTCCTGGCAAATTGCCAGTGGCAATGAATAAAATATGGGGGAGAGAGGGTAGCAGATTGTTGAAGAGCGAGCAGCTTGAACGCAGAATGGGTTCTTCCCGTAATCAGTTTTGAATTTACGGGTTAGGAAGTCTCCTCTTGATGCGGCTCCCTGAAGCCGCATGCGGTTGCTAAAGCATTCTCGACGTCATTCTTTGTAAGTACGAGTCTCTTTGGTCAGAGAAGCCCTGACATCTGACTTTATTATTTATACATTGCATAAATCTAAGTTTGGCATTCCCGGCTATTTATCAAGCTTTTGGAGCCCTATCCAAGGGCCTAGAAGGTGACTACTTCATTGCTTATGAAGCCATTACGGATTCATAGGACCCATTTAGATGTTTAGAAGACGGGAGAGATTGCAGAGTTCCAGGAAGTACATGTATAAGGTCGTTGGTCCCGCGCAAACAGCTCTTTGTCGTGAGACAAGCCGTAGAATACAAGACGGACGGAATTGTTGACACGACGAAGTACAGACAGGAAAGGGAGCGATTACAAGATAACATGGCTACATATTCCTACGAGCACGTGACTACACAATGACGACGGAATTACGGATCTTAGATGTTGCATCATACGAACATCACGAAAACACTGTTAGTTTACGAAAAGGTTACATGAACCACTTACTAAGCTCACATTTACTCTTATTAACTGATAAGTCTTATGTGCCAGTAAGCTCTGTAGACTGTATCGGACCCCGGGAGTTGGATCCGATCGTCAACAAGATCGGATTCATCGGATCGTCATCATGTTCGTAGTTTCGCCACCTGGAGGCTGTGAGTCTCGTGATCACGATGCATGTAAACATGGCGGTTCTTGGAGAAGCCTTCTCCACTCTCCAGGAGATCCTTCCTTGTTTTGCTTAATAATTCGTTTGTTTTCTATTTATTTTGCAACCATTATGGATACATGATTTCATCTCGCGATGGTTAGAACTGTGATATGTCATCCTTTGGGTGAGCAAGAAGTTTTCCAGGATGTCTATGCCCCGTCTGCTGTGTGCTGCTCAGTGGATGGCCGCATTTTCATCGCTCAACCACGCCAAGGGATCAACGTTCATCTCTTACATGACAGCAATTTTCCACTTATCAAGTCGTTCACAACAACTTCATTGCCTGTAAAACTAGAATACTCAGATTATGGAGCCTTCGTTCTTTCTCTCGAGAGACAAAATGCAAGTACTCGCGGAGGAGGAGCGAGTCTGTTTGCAGCCCGTGTTTATCTCAACTGGGACTCAACACCAAACGAAGAAAACCTTCGCTCGCGCCAAACAGGTTACTCTTCAAGTTGTTTATACCTATCATCTTATATTGGAAGACACTTGGTCCTTGACTTGCCTTCTAAGAATGGTAATTACGATGCCAGTGTGTGCAAGTCGACAGCAAACATTGTCGTTTCTTCTCCTGGAAAAATTAGTATCTACGCCTACAAAGAATTGCAAGGAAAAGAATTGGTAGATTTCTACCAGTTTTTACAAATTGATACGGACATTATGGCTGTTTCTGTTTCCCTATTTTCAACTTATCTTCAAGTTGCATCGGATGATGAAATAGCTGTTTTTAACTTTGAATTTGTTTGTGAATCTGATGGTGGAATGGTCCAAGAAGGCGAAGACATGTTAGCTTTTCTCGAGTAAGTTATTTGTAAGACATTTGTACATTTGTACAGTATTGCCTACTGGATAAAACTTGACAATGCATGAAGCGGGATACAAGCCGCACAAATCTAGAAAATACATTGTAGGCCTACAGTTTTCCAAAGATACCGTAGCTGAGATTCTTCAACATTATTGTAAAATGTTTATAAAATTATCCAGAAAGGTAATCAGATGTTTCATAATAACAAAAAACAGAAAATCACAATGAACCATTCACAATATTTAAAAACAATCAGGAAAGATGTAAAATTTAATCAAGAGGTTCTGTACACTTTTTATGCATGAATTTCCCCTCGATGTAGAGTAGGCTATTCTGTGTATGTTAGCTTTGTAATGTTTATCCTATACCGATAAAATATGCTATGTGTTATAAAGTACTTAACTCCAGTGATAATCAATCCTAGTCATTGAGATATAGATGACACACATTCAGTTTGGACGAGTTAGCTCAGTCAGTACAGTGCCAGGCTCTCGATCCCAATGACTAGGGTTTGAATCCTGCTTGGGTCAACCCTGCCTGGTATTCTGTCGTGGGTTGCCAATCAATTGTGCGGAAGGGAACATGAGCAAGGTAACATTCAAGAAAATAATAATCTAGCAAATGAACGAGAAAATGGTGATTTATTTTTTAAGATTGCCTAAAGTTTAAATTTCAGGATCGAGGTAGGGTTTTGATGGGATCGCCCATGAGTCAAGACCGTGAGCTGGCACACAGTACCTAATATGCCTCCAAGGCACTCCTGACTCTATCGAGCTTGCATCGGAGATGAGCACCACCTGCATATCGAAGCCACAGTTTGAGACAATGCTGGTGACCGAACCGCTGACTGACTTCACCGTTATCTTTGAGGAACTTTGAGAACAGCAAGATACTAACTATTCCAATCCAAAGGATGTAGCTTAACTTAAATATATTGTAAAACTCTACGAAAACTCCGAAGCAAATAACAGAACCGTGCAGCTCAAGGTCTCAATGTATTCTGGCACATATTATTTCACAACTTGCAATAGGATTACGATTGCACAATAACGAACACATGCATTACATAATCAATTATTACTGCATTACATTATCCCCCTTCATCAAGAGTCACGACCCAGTGACGGAACAGAGAACATTCAGA
>OFHS01000094.1:51019-65458 GCA_900245855.1 Calvadosia cruxmelitensis | reverse complement strand
GCCCCCCGCGCTGTGGAATTTGTTATTTCAATCTGTTTGAGGCATTTGAAGGCTTATATGCACCTTCAATATCCTTTTTAAACATGAAAAGGAAGTCTGAGAACTTAATTATCCCTGTTTTATGCAACATTTAATTGCGGTATATACATCCATTTCATACCCCGAGTGCCTGGTAGGGCCATATGGCCCACCTTGAGAATCTATTGTCCAAAATGATAATTTTCCAAAATCTTTAATTATTTGCTCAAAGGGTGTTCAAAGTAAGACAATTTAGGTAACAAATATTTTTTTAACTGATTAAAATCATAATTCAGGCGCGAAAGGGTTAAATTTCCACTTTTGTACAACATATCATAGCTTTAAATCAAAGTCTTAACTTCACAGAACAGCGATCATTGTTCCAGGTACGAAGTGTGCTCAGGCGTTTCCCTAATCGATTGCAAAATCCTTTTACCAAATCAGATGAGAAACATGTTTGGGTCAAGGATTTATTTCTTCCAGACAAAATCACAATCTTACTGAGCTAAGAAGAAATAGCAAACAATGATCTTTTCCAATATGAGCTCTTTCAGTCTCCAATATTTCCAGGGGCTCCTCTGTTTGAAACGTTTCTTCTCTATAAACTAAATCCTTTCAAATTTGTTCCCCGAAATATTTGGCGTCTGAAAATAACTTGAGCTTCCCAGCATGAACGAAATAATTTAATTTCGCCAGATTCTCCGCTTTGCGCCTGTATCTTTATGAATTAAAATAATAAACCCACGAGGAAATTGCCTGACGTGATCAATTTTACAGACCTTTTATATAACTTTTGGGTTTCCTGGAGAATAATACGACATTGTGTGTGCCTTGTAAGCTAACAGCTCCCCTGTCTGAAACCTATAGGGTTCTTGTACGGTTATTTCTTTGACTGGAAAACAGCAGCAAATTTAATTATCAAAAGCTAATAATAATATAGACGGTCCTCTATTAATGAAGAGGCCGTCCCTCTTCCTCTTGATGCACTTACTACATAAACTACGTCATAAATCACGGTTGATGATCGGCGTTCCTCGAATATATTGGAAACTGAATTTTCGAAACCACTTGACACCTTTCTAATGTTTCATTCATTTTTATCTTTTCCAAAACATTGCATGAACATGCAATCGAAAGGCATGAAACTATGTTTCTTCCCCAGCTTGAGACAGCAAAGCAAGATATAACGCATTCCTTCATACGTTCTACCGCATGCTCCATCACAGGCAGCTTGCGGGCTACTACCGAAATATTGGAAACATTGCGCCGTATATCGCCTTCTCATTCACTGAATAATTGAAATATTAATATACAAAATATTCCTGTAAGCTTACGAAGCGAATGGGAGTAAAGAAAATGCTATGCGTACTATAAAGTTTGAAGAAAAACGACTTAATGGCATTGTCCGCTGCTCTGTCCGCACAAGATGATCGCACGCCACCCCCATTCATTACCATACCATTACAATACAGAGTGCGGTCAAGTCTTGTAGCTCGAAAATGTAAAATAGGAAAATCGCGCCGTATCGCCTTCTTATTTATTGAATGATAAACAATTAGTATAAGAAGAATTCTTTCATGTTAACGAAGTGAATGGTCAAAAGGAAAATGCTATAAATAGTATAAATTTTGAAGAAAAGCAACTTGAAGGTTTAGGGCGAAGTAAACCAAGAAGCAATTATAAAACGTTATGCAATTTATTGAGTACAATAAAACCTGTCTATAACGGTCACCTTTGGGACCTGAGAAAAACGACCTTTATAGACAGGTGGCCTTTCTGTCCACGTTGACTTCGATAGAAAGTGTCATTTGGGTTTATGAAGAGTGGCCTTTATGCACAGGTGGCTGCTCTATAGACGTGGCCGCTAATACAATGAAACCTGTCTATAACGGTATAAAAATGTACTTGGAATAACGGAATACCAAATTACTACTTATTACAATGCTAATCTGGTAATTGCAGGCACTGGCTATGATTGACATGCGGAAATAAGAACAATAAAGAGGACTAGAAACAAATTTATTTTAGATGAAATTGAGGCTACGAATAATGGGAGGCTAGAGATAAATTGCTAATATGTGATTTCTGCATTACCATAATTCCTTTATGCTATGCATTGTTTTGACCTTGTTTTGCTGTTAATAGGAATTCTGTAAAACTTGCCTCTTCTGATTATTGCTGCAGCTTTGTCTGCTTCCGGTAGAATAAAAGGATAAATAGAATGGACGTGATGATGATCATTGTGGCTTCCGCAACCTGGAGTGAAGTCTGCTTGCAGATCGTCTGCATCAGCGACCGTGAAGTTCTGCCTGTGTAACCTATTTAAAACTGTCTATAATGGTCACCTATGGGACCTGAGGAAAATCATATTTTATAGTCAGGTGGTCTTTCTGTCCAGTTTGATCTCTTTAGAAAGCGTCATGTTGGGGTCATGAAGAGTGGCCTTTATCATTGTAACACAACTTTTCCTTGAGGACCGCTTTGCTCCCAACATCGGGATAGTCAATCGCTGATGCAAAGAGAGCCAAGATGTGGTTGCACTGGTTGACTAGCAATAACATCGTGCGTGTAAAATCTATCACGCTCAAACAGTGGAAGCAAACGGGCTCGATTGCTGACTTGAACAACTACAGTGCGCTTGAATCTGAGGCCGGGGAGTGGAACATGGCTGCTGCATTAATCCGGTTACTCGTACCTGAGCTACTCCCTTCAGTTGCTTAGCAACACATGCACAATACAGTGACTAGAAAGATATGTCTATTCTGAGTAATGTACACTTATACAGTCAACCTGTATTAACGACCACCTCTATAAAACAGTAACCTGTGTATAAAGGCCACTTTTCATAACCTCAAAATGACACTTTCTATAGAAATCAACCCGGATAGAAAGGCCACCTGTCTATGAAGGTCATTTTCGATCCTCAGGTCCCAAAGCTGACCATTACAGTCTTTACAGACAGGTTCACTCTATTAGAAAACAATAGCAGATTCAGCCACGTTTAAACAGCCTCTTGTTAACAGGATATAACAGAGGCACGGCAACGGAACAAAATCAACACAAAAGATGAGAAAACGACCATGATGGTAGAAGTATACGACATGTAAAACTAATAAGCTATATACAATACATTTGAAATTCTGTAGAATATTGTAACAAGAAGAATAGATTCAATCTGTCTCAATAACAAATGAGACTTAACACAACTCAAAATAATACATGGTCAAATGAAGCAGTCAATTGGCGGTTCAAATGAAATTCATGAGACAACTCATATTGACAGTAGAGAGTTTCACGCTATGCAGCTCAAGATGNGTCCCAAAACCAACTGTTGGCCGTGAGTCAAAAATGTTCCTCGCGGAAGTCCACAGCAAATCTTGTAATTTCGAATCGATTATTTGTGCTTTGGACAATAAATGGTGAAGCTATCTTCTCTGAATGAGCAACCTACAATAAAGAGTTGGAAAAAGTTCTAAGCACGCCCACAACAGAGACTACAAATGCAATGCTGATGGCTGTCCTGCTGCTGCGGTTGTTGTTGTGGTCTCGGTGACAGTATTTGAAATAACAAATGCAATCCGCCATCTGCAGTGCCGATGCATTTCGGTATATAGTTTTGCTCGGTACAGGTGAACCTGTATTAGTGGCCACCTCTATAGAAAAGCCACCCATGTATAAAGGCCACTCTTCATAACCCCCAAAAGACACTTCCTATAGAAATCAGAAAGGCCACCTGTCTATAAAGGTCATTTTTCTCAGTTCCCAGAGGTAACTGTTATAGACAGGTTTCACTGTATAACGTTTTGATCTGTGTAAATTACAGGATCAGAACGTTTGGTTCAAAACATTGACAAGGATTTTTATGGATGACGATACCAACTTATTTGATGAAATTGGAAAATTCATCAATCAGAGTTTGAAAAGAAGACTGATTGTTACTTTTAAAATTGCCATGCTGTATACCTTGTATTAAACAGACGCTGTTGCTATTGTATGCTGTAATAGATGTTGCTACTCATTTGTAAAAGTAATTGGCAAATAGATGACTACAGTGAAACCTGTCTATAACGGTCACCTTTGGGACCTGAAGAAAATGACCTTTATAGACAGGTCACAGGTGGCCTTTCTGTCCGGGTTGATCTCTTTAGAAAGCGTGATTTTGGGGTCATGAAGAGTGGCCTTTATACACAGGTGGCTGATCCATAGAGGTGGCCGCTAATCCAGGTTTAACTGCATCTATATGAGTTGATCTCTGCCACAGGTGAAGACACCAGAAAATTGCAATCAGCTGTACTCTTTTCAATGATGGTCACTTTTAAGGGTTGTTTCTGGCTGTCAAAATTGTCGATTTCAGCTCAAAATTACCGGCCAAAATTCACTTGTATCCAGACTTACATCGGGACTGCACTCTGTCCATTGTATTGTAAATTGTCAAAACTATCAGAGGATCTGTCAAGTTGTGACAAGAAAAACAAACAGTTCCCTCACCTGTTTGTCTTGCACAGATGTAGTGGTAGGTATGCTTGCAATCAAAATGGGCGCAGCCGAGGGTAGCACCAGACGAAGAACACAGGTCACAATTCTTAAAAACGAAACAAATAACATGAGCAGTCAAATCACAAATTCAAACACACAGTGTACNCAGTACAAGATGACAGGCAAATCGGCACTTGATGACGGGTGTTCCTTGGTTTAACAACTGATATATCTAGTTTATCCACCAGGTAATAATAATAATACAATTTATAAAGCGCTCTAACTATAAATATTCTAAAGCGCTGATAAAAATTATGATAAAAGGGGACACGGTAGGCCTACAATCCATACATTAAAAATTGAAAGCACCAAGGTGGTACCATCAAGGTACCACCCAGACTAATGAGCATTTGTGTTGTCACACAATGTGACTGACTTGCACGCGTTAAAAGTACAACTTATCAAGTTACTTGAATAAACTAAAACAAACAAACACAAACTAGACTGCTAACTCAAAAACTTAGCTCTGTTTAAACCGGAGGATTTACTCATATATGGACCAAAGTAAAGCAACGAGCATACAGTCAAACTTGTTTTCAGCAACCAAACAAGGACACAATGAAATGTGGTATATTGACACAGGTGATCGTCTGAACATGTAGTGGTTGACGCGCGGTCTGTGTGAACTCAATGTCGTCATTTTATAGTCACATGATAGTAAGAATATGTAGCTGTCTCCCTGTAATTATCCTCTTTTCCGTCTGTACTTCGTCGTATCAACAACTCTGTCTGTCATCTTATCTACGCTGTGTCTCACGACATAGAGCTCTGGCACCAACGACCATATGTACTCCTTGGAACTCTCCATCTCTCCCTGTCGTGGGACTAGCAGCTTGTCTCTCAAATATATACTTATGTGGAATGCGAAAGCCTCAATCTTCGTCTCTCGTCTTTTCGTCCTCTACAAACATTTACAGGAAAATTTGAGGGAGATGGACACTTAGGAAAGGTGGTCACTTGAGACAGGTTGGACTGTAATTCTTATCACTGTGGACAATAATATGACATGCTTTCCCAAATTCTCTGCAGGATAGTTCACGTAAACGCAAGATTACCAAACACTGGTCACAGCAGAGCTGCAGTTTATTACGTTTGATTAGATCTCTTGAGATACAGTGCAACCTCGTTAATATCACAATGGCTTCTCAATCAAAAATTGTGCTAATACGTGGGTCGTGATATTAAGCGGGAACAAATAGTTAATTCTGATGGAGCTTGATTCTCAAATTGAATTGATATTAAGCAGGTTGTGATATTAAGGGGGTTGCACTGTATTCCAGATTTCCAAGTGAAGGAGCACAGATTAACTTGGTGCTGGTGTTGTCTAGCGGATCATATGTGTGGTTACCAATCGAGTGTACAGTGAAACCTGTCTGTAACCGTCATCTCTGGGACCTAAAAAAGCCATTATAGACAGGTGACCTATCTGTCCAGGTTGATTTCTATAGAAAGTATCAGTTTGGGGTCATGAAGAGTGGTCTTTATACACGGGTGGCTGCCCTACAGAGGTGACCGATAATACAGGTTTGACTGTATCAGGTCCCCCCACTCGCCACCAAACCACCATGTATATTGATTGCATTTTATGTGGTTCCAAATGTCGAGAGCCTCAAGGAAGACGCATCATAAACTTATTGGGTTACACCTGTTAAACAAATTGATCTTTCCATGACAATTGATGTTAATTCTGTTCCATATGGATGATTCATCCAAACAGGATATGACACCTTCGGTCTGTCCGTATCATTCAACCTATGCTAATAGCCAACAATCTCAACTGAACGATTTCAGTCAGAAAGCCCATCTAAAGCACTCTGTGTAGAATTCTCCCTGTGTAGGCCTACAAAAGGCTGTCTGTCTACACAAAGGGCAATTTCTCTGACCTATGCAGTGAGTACACTCAGTGACCACTAGAGCCAGGTTCATTGTGTACCAAACAGAATACCATCAATCACTTATAAAGATTCTCTAAGCAATTATCAGAAAATTAAATTTAAAGTGAAACCTGTCTATAATGGTCACCTCACCCGAAAATGTCTTTTATAGACAGGTGGCCATTTTGTCCAGGTCGATTTCTATAGAAAGTGTCATTATGGGGTTATGAAGAGTGGCCTTTATACACAGGTGGCTGCTCTATAGAGGTGGACTGTACTATAAAATTAGCAATCTGCTAAAGAATCCTGATCAATGGTCCGTATAAGTAAGTTTAAACTATTCTAGTGTTGGTGCCAAACCATGTAGTAGCTTGCGCTGTGCCATACATTCCGAGTAGAAGTAAAAAATGTCAGTAGACAATTTATCAAAATCTCACTCACATGATCGATGCCTGTTCTCAGCGCTTCTTCTACGCCCACCAATTTCTGCTCTGACAAGCAAATACAGTGTGTCCAAATTGCACAATCCATATGTAGCCAGATTTTAATATGCTTGTCTGATTGCTTGGAACTAGAAACGGATGACAATAGCTTGTCCTGTTGGTCTGTCGTATTGTCCTGGCTGGCGATGCGTAATTGATACGGACCAAATAAACGTCCAACATTTGCTACGTATCCAGGTCTCCTGCACAAAGAACAGACCCATCCGTGTAATTCTGATAGTTTTAGTTTTGAAATGTAGAGCTCGTCTATAGTTTCGTCAAGCATGAAATCCGATTCACTAACAGGTGCTCTAAGTTTATGTTTGGTCAAATCAATGACATGTTCTTTCTTGATTATCTTTGTTTTAAGATGACGAGGGAGGTCTACGTTGTTCTCCCTTGGTGCAGCAGTCTCCGATTTCTTCTTTCTACCCCTCTTCCTGCCTCTCTTCCCCGGTTTCTTCTCATTTTGAGGTTGGTCGTCCGTGACAATGCTCTTGATTGCATTCTGATTGCAAACCACAGAATCGGTAGGTTTCTCAGCGGCATTCTCGGGTCCATTGTGTTCTGCATTTGCAGATAGAGCCCCATTTGATCCAACATCCATATCAGTTCCACAGTCTCGCATTTGTTTTGTTTCGGTCCCAACTTCTTTCGTGCTCAAACATGGCTCTGCATTTCCAGGACACATTTCTGATTGAGATATAGAACCGGTCACTTCTGTGCTCTGACTCGCATGAGGTGGTTCACTTTGGGTTGAAATCAAACTGGCAGATGAACCTGGCATTTGTTCCTTGCTGCCACCTAAGGCAGGGACCAGAATTTGAGCAGCACTTGACACAGAAATAGTGTGTAGTGAGGGCGAAACCTGTTTGGCTACATAGGGACGATTTCTGCTTGCAGTGCTGCTTGAGGCACGGGAATTGTTACTACGGGAGCTGGCTGAAGACGATGAAGTTCCTTTTGGCATGCTGAATGTAAATACCCCAGGCTTCACTTGCTTGACATTATCCGCATGAAGTTGAACAAACTCAACCTTGGCTCCTTCCTTCTGCACGTGGACAACTGGTGATGCAGAAGATTTTCCCTGAGAACTGACGCTAAGATTCACTGACTGGCCAGCGAGAGGTTGTGCCATCTGATTCACTAAAAACAAACATATAAAGAATAAATCTAAAAAATAAGTAAAAGACTCCCATTAGGAGGAATAAATTGATAAATGAAGGTTTTACTTCATGTAAAATTTCAAATCACATTAAATGATCTATCACATTCAAATCCTAACATTAACACATCTGGTCTATAGTTTGCAAGAAATAAAAAATTGGGGTGGAGGTACAAAAAGTTTATCATTCTAAACAAGCTCAAAACGGATGAGGTTCTGCAGACGGCAAGTCTAGGCCTATAGAAGTGAGATTTCTGTATAGTAAAATAAGTGCTGTTGCGCACACGAGAATGCCAGTGCAATCTTTGAAGCTGAAAGAAGATAGATTTCCTGTAGCAATGTTGCTAATGACAATAATCAGTGTTCAGACATGCGTCTTCACTCTTTGCAGGCAATGATGTAAAGTTTCTCAAAAGCCAGCTTTTGGAGGCGATATCTTGGCTTTTTGATATTGTCATAAAATTATTTTTGATAATCATACTATTTTTCCATTGAGTTCTACCCAGATATTAAACATTAAATACTAAATTGCTTTGTTGCTTTAACAGATATGGGACAAGAGTAGTGCTATTTATGTTGCATAGTTACCTGCTTGGGGTAAAGTGATAGCCGTTCCCATTGTTTGAACATTGCCTTGCAGGACTGGTATTGTTGTTCCTGTGATTTGAATGGGAAGCTGTTGTCCACTGGTGGTGGTATGAAGAACAACAGTGTTAACGACACCAGAATTTAACGACGCAGTTAGACTATCACCAGGGAGAGTGGCCATTGGACTAATAAGTTGCGGTGCTCCAATCCCTGACGAATAAACATTACTAGCAACAGCTGCGGTGCTACTTAGGCCAACACCGTCAATGGAAACCGCTGAAAGTAGAGGCAGCGTGGAGCAGATTGGCTGATTCTGAGGGAGTGAACTTGACAACAATGATGGTGTCCCAGCCGATTGTAGGTTGCCAGGTTGGAAAGAAGCATCAATCAGTCCATTGTTTGTTAACTGTATGGGTCGTCCAATGACCTCGGTGTTATCAACCAGAACAACTCCACTTGACAGGGAAGAAATAGGCACACCTGTCGCATAGTTCAAACTACTGACTGGCTGAACTGTTTGAAGTTGTTGAACTGGATTGGCACCAGCGGCATTGAGAAGCACACTTGCCATTGCCGTGCCTGCACTAGAATCCAGATTACCAAGGACAGGATAAGCAGTTGGCACAATCTGGTTCGTTATCTCAACATTTTGCATTAACGATCCTGCGTCGACAGGAACAGATGTGCACGATTCACTGATCTGCATTAGGGATGTTCCCCCCAAAGATACTGTGCCTGTACCATTTACAAACAAGCCAACCTAAGAGAGAGAGAGAGAGGGTAAAAAAGTAACTTGTAAAGTAAGAAAGGTGCAATTTTTCACAACAAACGCAAAACACAGAGTAAATCCCAACAAATGTCAATTATTATATCTGATTGTTCTATATCAGCAACAACAACATAAATAAACACAAGAGGTCCAATTTGAGATCTACAATGAACATACAACTTAAAATACGTAACACTGCTATAAATTTCCATTTACAATACATCCCATTGTTATCAGGTGTTGATGTGGTCTGGCGGAAAGGATGAATGGTTGCCAATGACGCGCCCTAAGTTCGACTAGAGGTAAGCAGATTAATCAGAAAGTAATTGGGAAGGACAATTAATCGGCCATTTTTAGTTTATCTGTAATCGGTCCGTTGCACTGAACAATCGGCAATACTGTATAATTGGCATATTTGAATTCTTTGCAAAGTAAAGGAAACGAAACGAAAACAGAGGCAAAACTTTTGATTTCACAGCAACATCTCTGTGACAGTTTCTCTCGCATTTGATTCAGGGTCCACGAGGAGATATATGAATTGACGAGAAAACAGTTTGATCAAACCATCAATTCAATGAACAACAACCAGCAAGCGAGTTGAGCATCAGATAGCCTTTCTTTGTAGTAAATTGAAAATGCAAGTAGTATCAGGGTATTGCAATAGCGTAACATCGCTCCCTGTTACAGTGAAACCTGTCTATAATGGTCAACTTTGGGACATGAGGAAAATGACCTTTATAGACAGGTAGCCTTTCTATTCAGGTTGATTTCTATAGATAATGACATTTTGGGCTTATCAAGCGTGGCCTTTATACACAGGTGGCTGCTTTATAGAGGTGGCCGCTAACGCAGATTTGACTGTACTTGTAAAGCAAGTTTATTTGATGATTCTCAAAGCACAACTTTTGGCGATGCCACAATGTTTTGAATCGCTGTTGTGCATGAATGAATAATTTGTAAGATTTGAAAGGCGACTCCCAATGTTCTCAAACGTAGTTCCGGCCGCAACACCACAGATTGTTGGCATCACCTTGGTTTGCATGTGGGAACCATCATCATGGCCCTGGTAGAAAAACAGAAATTATTTTCAGTTTTTCCTTTCTTGATGATCATCAAAGAATCATTTTCCCTGGTAATGCATTCCACGCAACAAAATTTCGAAAAGAGAATCGTCTGCAGTTGTGCAGAGGAGACCTGGGACTCCGAAAAGTTGCTTTATTTTCATCTCTTCCGTGAGAATTTCACGAAGTTCGGGTCCCAACGACGCGAAGTTGCAAAACAAGAGTTTGAAAGGCTTGGAAAAACTTGTAACGATCATAAACCAAAATGGAAGTTCAAAACAGACTGGTTTGGGAGAACCTGCATCCTATATTGATAAACAGCATGCTAACGTTTTGCTTCTGTACACTCGCATTTAGTCGCATTGATCACTTAAACTGTCTTCTCATTCGTAATTGTGGCTCACGTTTTGTGGTACCAGCTTTTAGCACTTGCTTTTTGAAATCGCTTCTCTAATGCTACGGGCTGTTGAGCTTTCTCAGTAATTCTCACATTGTTTTCATTCAGCGCCTGTCCAATGGAAGCCTCAAATGAGATTGGGTTTGATCTTGTAGGACCTTGAAAACAACCTGTAACTTTACAAATAATTGGTTTGCCTGATATAACTGGCCATTTATGGCAAATAATCGGCATCAGGTAATTGACTCATTTCTAAGTTGACCCCGGCCCAGCTGCAGTGTTGCAAAAAATAAAAGTAACTAACTGCAGCTATAAAATACTTCTTCGTGAAACTTATCAATTACAACTTTAACTAACCTTTAAAAATGCAATTATTTCAGTTTACAATTACAAATTTACCTTGCCTTGTACATTAACTACTAACACAATACTTAAGGATTAGTTTGAACAATCAACAACAATCAGGCAGGCAATTGAGATACTATGTCCTGTCTGGTGGCTTTAAAGGTCAAATCATTTTCCACTGATTATCAGCATGATGGTGCCCGGTGGTCTGGGGTTGTGACATGGCTCTCACACGAGGAGAATCCAACGCATGTCGCAAACCTCCCCTCGGATTAGCAACGGCCACACTCATCTTTGGCTGACGAATTTAAAGGTTAAATCTAATATATTGGACCCAATCAAAGATTACCATAGAAACGTATTTCTAAATTGCTGGGGGGATATTAAAAATCAATTTCAAATTATTTAGATGGTTTTAGGGGGTCAGAGGTCAACTACTTTAAAAGTTGACTTGAAAACTCTAATAGACAAGGTACGATTGGTTCTCATTTTGCGCCTTAGTAATGCCCTTGACCTCTGGACGTCCTGCCATACTCCAGATTTTCTTAAAAAATGTCTTTCCTGCAGAACGGGGAAGATAGTGATATTTCGCACCAAGTGGAAGCTTACTTGTATCTGCTCAACAGTCGACACACTTGACATTTGACTAGAACTCTAGAAGTAGAAGATTCTATTCTACATAGCCCCGGGCCCAGAAAATTGTGAAAACAAAACAACAGATTCGTATAGTAAGTTACGGGTTCTCCATTGAAGGAAGCATACCTCAGATACTGCAGAATTTACAGGAAAACCAACAGACGTGCCAGGTAGAACCTGAATCTGGCCAGGCAACAGCGATGTAGCAAGAGGTGTTTGGATTCCATGTTGCTCCAGATTTGATACAGTAGGCTGTGCTTGACTAGCGAACATCGAAGCAGGGGGTTTGCTAGAGAGCAACAACTCGTTAGTTGTCAAAGATGGGGTTAATTCGTGGATTTCGTGCACATGTTCAGGATTTGACGCGAGTCCGTTCGTCCCGTCCGCCATTTTCCTTCCAGTAACAATACGAGCGAGCATTGTTTTGCTGTCGTACCCAGACCACGAAATGAAGAACACTTTTGTGAAGACAGATCGTAAATCATTGGAAATGGAAAGATTAAAACCAACGCAAACCGCAGTACAAAATATTTTAACCTCCTGTGAACATTACATTCATGTCAATGCTGAAACTGCTTTGCTTTTTCTGTATTATATTTAACGTTTCTTAGATTCTTATTAGTACATCATTGATTCTATTATCTGTTTCGATTGTTTGCAAATAAATGTCTATTGAGGCAATATTGCTGCACTGATTTTGGACTTTTGTAAAACAGTAGCCAAATATCTTTCTTCAGGTATTCGCAATATACTTGTAATGCAATACTTGATTTCAACATAATTATTTACAGCTTGAAAAGCTGGAAAATTTGCAACAATGATTTGCAACAGTAAAATGGCGCGAAAGATAAACCATTGAAAGATGATTCGTTCCCAGACCCACGGCGCTCCCCGACCAAAATGGCGAGTTTGTTGATGTTTTGGCAGTTTTTACTGCTCTATAAGCGATAAAATTCCAAGACTGAGTGCCAATTTTGCAACAGAAGTAAATAAAAAATGGTTCACTTAATTTGGCAAGTAATTTACAGTGCAAGGTAGGTGAATTTGCCTAATTTTGTGGTTAAATATTGAGTCGTAGGAAGCGAAGCGAGACTAGCGAGTGATATTACTGACATAAAGAGCTGAGAAACAAGTTTGCATTGGATAATTCATAGACTAGTTATATCAACTTATATGCAATAAACATTATCTAGTATTACGAAATAAAGCCTTTGTGGTGCATTTTAGTTGTTGGCTTTGGAAATTCTTTCTCAGTGCTAGTTTGTTTTTTATTTGAAAGTTGGTCTTGCATGACAAGCTATAAATTACAATCATAACTGCTTTAGCATTTCGCTAATTCAGAAGGGGAGAAGATAGTCGCATTTCGTAGCTTTACAGAACAGCCGGAACTATTCGCTCTTGCTAAAAGCTGGATATGTTGAATCTACTAGGCTAAGAAATGTGTTAGCCAACGAACCTCAAAGCCATTCAGCCAGCTGGTCGCCAGCACACAAGTCAAAATGCTCCTTTTTGCTACTTGCGTGGAGTCGATACTCCTGTACAGTGGCGAGAGTTGGACCATGACGGCTACTTTATCGAACAAGATTGACGCCAGCCACCGCACTCTCCTACGCTTCGCACTTGGTATCCGATACCCCATGATCATAACGAATACCGAACTATACCGAACATCATGTGTGAAGCCTGCAACTACAACACTGCGAGGCAAACGACTCACGCTTCTTGGCCACGTAAGCCGCAGGCCCAACATTCCCTTGGCAACAATCCTCCACCCTGAACACCAACCGAAGGAGCCATATCGCCAAGGAGGAGCACTGCGGACAACCTACACCGAAATGATTCACGAAGATGTCGCGTCATTGGGCCTGTCTCCTCGCAGCTACACTTGCGCATCCAAGGATCGTAGCCGATGGGCAAACTTAGTTCACGGCAGCAGATGAGGGACGATTATTTTACGAAAGCACTCCTCTCCTCTCGGATGCTAAATTTTCGTATACATTACATTACAGCCAGCTGATTACAAGTCGCCTGGAGCTGTCATATCTCTCATTGCCCAACGGTTCCGGAAAATAAATAAGTTGGAAAAGCATGGTATTTATCATTTGATGTAGATCTTTAAACCTGTAACTTATTCACTATTAATGTATGGGCACTTGAAATGATTACCATGGGAAAAGAAAGGTTAATTATGCTAGATACGTCGAATGCGCACGCGCGAACCATCATTTTGGCGCAATTAATTTGAATCAAGGTTTGGTTGTTACTTCGAAACTTCGAACCACTTTCAGCATCTTTGACTCCGTCTCCACCTCGCTTCGCTGGCAACATTGGAAGTCCAAGTTTATGCTGGCAATCGCGTTCTCTTGGTAATTTGTTGTGATCTTTCTCAGATGCAAATTTTAATCTTTCGAAGAAATTAAGGAGAGGATTGTTTTTGTTGAGAAGCAAAATTTTATTCAGATCGGCCAAAGGGACTCCCGCATGGCGCACGATCAATAGCGTGCTAATTTTGCTAAAGCTTGTTTCTCTGATAGCCGCACATCTTTTCCTTCCAATGTTTACGACACT
>OFHS01000094.1:36454-50611 GCA_900245855.1 Calvadosia cruxmelitensis | reverse complement strand
AACATCATATCCTGACTAGAATTTATGCACTTCGTGGCAGATTTCTCCACAGTTTTCCGCCTCACAAGTATTGCCAGCTGCCATGCAGATTCTGAGAGTTGTGCGCAGTAGCAAACATTTTCATATGAGAAACAGATTCTGCCGTCGCAATCCTTATACTGCAACTCTGTAATTATTTAAGCTGATGACCGCGGCTGGGCCATGCATTTTAGTCACATCAGTAAGAGGCCAACTTAATTCCACCGCGCAAAATTTATCCGTCTGTTTCTGTTGTTGTTATTGTTGTTGTTGTTTTTCTTTTTCTCTATCATGTTGATATTGTTGTCATATACAGGTGTCTCCCTGATCTATTTTATTTGGAATTTTCCAGGTAGCCTTGAAGCGTTTAAAACATGGACGATGATCGAATCGTAACGCGACAGTCCTATGCAAGGCGCTCAAAAAGTCCATCTCGGAAAGTAACACCTCGCGGGAAGGCTGTCAGAGAGTCATACTCTGAGACGGTGGTCGAAAGCTCTGTTCCAAGTGTTGCTTCCATGACGTTTCCTACGATTGATACTCCTCGTCATTTATATGGTAACTTACATGAATTCAGCATATGTGGCACATTTAATAGCTTCAGTTTATATTTATTTATATTGTATTGGTATTTAACGAACAAACGGTTCTCAAATACTATTATTGTAATGCTATTGATGGCATACTGGCTAGGGTGATTAAAAAAACATCGATTTTCGAAATTCCAACGGGAGACAGGTTCAATCGATGCTAAATCGGTTAGAATGAACACGTGCAAAAGAAAAATTAATTCAAAGAACGTTTAGAGGTGCCTCGCGAATTTTGAAGTTTCCCTCATTTTGAGCAAATCCGCCCATACTACGCCCTGTTATGATGCGCCGGATTTCACACAAAATTGACCTCCCCACGAAAAAAAGTTGTAATTATTTTATTTCTCGGCAGATTGAGTTAAGTGTATTCTTACATGAAAGCTAAGAAGTAGATCTTTCTAGCCATCAAAAATTTGAATTTATTTAAACTTGATTTGTTTACGAACCGCGTCTGTAAAGTTTCCAAATGACGTTTTGTGTACTTTTTCATTTTGACATGCCTAAAAGACATACTAAATGAGTGATGAATTTTGCTGCAACAAGCTAGATTAGTGAACAAGTGCTTATTATACAGCAGCAAAGCAATAAAGCTGATTCAAATTACCCGACTGATTTCCTATTATTTTATTTGTTCGCGCAATCCGTTGATTTTGCAAGGAAATTTTGTAAAAAAAAGCAAGAGATAATGAAAAATAGAAAATCAGTGTTATGGGACGAAAACAATATGCTGGATCGTAGTACCATGTCCATTTATTGCTGTCGGCTATTTTCATGGCAATCCGTTATCCTAAACTAATTTAAATTAATATTTTACCATCACTATCCATGAAATCGCGCCAGTCTGTATTTCAATCCCACTCCGGCGATCGACAATCGCAGCATCCAAAGTAACACCTCCCAATCTGTTATTGCGTAGCGTAGTGTTCATTCTTATTTAGAAAAAGCTCCTTGCTTACAGAACTTTACATTCATAGCAACATAAGTAATGTTGCTTAACACATGACCCTGCTTCTTCATAAATTAAGAATCCGCGTTGTTGCAGCCGCGAGAATTCTCCGTCCTGAATATGTTGGAAATCTTAGCATAATAATAATAATGTCCAGAGCTGATGCCGGCCAGTTAGTCATGGTCCAGAAGTAATAGTCCTTCTTCTTGGTGCCGCCTTGCTCTTCTCTCCAAACTTCTTGATCTTCTCTCTCGATCCCCTTCTCTCAGCACTTCATTCGTCATATCTTTTCACGCTCTCCGATCTTTACTGGCTCCACCCCACACCTTCAACTTGCCTGCGATTTGTTATCTCATCTTCAATGTGCACTTGTATCGGAGAAGTGGTCTCCCAATCTTCCTGATACCGTTATCTAATTCACCGTGCAACAGGGCATTGCACGGCCTTTCTTGTTCCATCCTGCGTACATGCCCTGTCAATCACAAAGGACAACGACCGATGATGGTATCGATGTCATCCATCCCTGCCCTCTCCATCATCATCATCTCATCAGCGGCACACGCCCAGGGGGCTCGTCCGGCCACCAATTTTGCTACTGCGCAGGACCATTGAGCTGGACCTGCCCTTCTTTATCAAAGGCATGTGATCGGCGTAGGCATCGACGAGCATGGATGAAGACCAGCCAGTCCAACGTGTGAGTGCTGCTGTCCACCTCAGTTTCTGACCGCCCGGAATGCCGCATGAACCATCAGGGAGGCCGTCAATGATAGCAGGGTTTAGGTCAGAGTGGCGTTGAAAGTGACCTAGCCACCGTTACTGCCGAGCTATTACTGCCTCCTCCATCAGCGCCCAACGGCCCCCAATCCGCATCTCCAGATCACCGTTGCTGACAAAGTCATTCCATCTCAACCCTAAGATGCAACGCTAGATATCCCTGCCAAAGGCGCCGATAGATTTCTGCTCGTTGGCACTGATTGTCCTGGTGGAGGCGCCATAGAGCACTTTGGACAGGATCAAAGTTCGTGTCAGCTAGAGTTTGATGCTATCGGGTAGGCGTTTCATCTTCAGGTAGGGTCAGGATTCGAGAGCACGCGGCGCATTGCGATTCTTGTGCGGATTTCTTGAGTGTTGCTGAAATCATGTGTCACCAGGCAGCCCAGGTATCTGAAGGACTGGGTGGCCTTTATCGTCTGTACATGTAGAGTCAGTGAGTCACACTGTCAGTTGGGCAGATCGCCAGGTGTTCGGTCTTACCAGGATGCAGCTTGAGGCCATAGGTGAGAGCGACTGCATCCAATGCTTCAATCATCTCGGTGGCATCTGCCACAGAGCGTGCAAGCAGGGCAAGGTCGTCAGCATAGCACAATTCTTTGAACTGAACGCCCGCCACATCAGGTGCCCTCTCCAGCACCTCTTCATTTGTTACGAAGTCATCCCATTTTATTCATTAAAAAAATCTCAAAAGCCGCTGCATCTAAATCCCACTTGGCCACTTTATTTATAAAAACAAAAGATTAAAATCTTAGCAAGCCACATGCAAACAGACTTCCCCCTGTAATCCTGACCTTCTAGCAATTTGCTTTTCAAACTAGCTTTGCAGATTAAAGTATGCGTAAAGAAAGAATTGACTTTCAGATCATGCCAGTTTCATCATCGTGAGTTTAGAAAATGTAATGCTTTCACAATGATTGCTGGATTCGCTTGACAACAGCAACGAAACACAATTAAACGCAACAACGAAATAACAATTGCTCACTTCGTTTGTCAATGTTTTGGCTCAAACTTGTAAACTAATGTTCAGTGAACAGTCTTACAGTTGCTCTGCAAAGATCTTTGAGAGATTCGTTGTCAAACACCAGAGTTTGATGCATTGTTTGCAGCCGACACGGTGGGCATTTGCGACGGAAAATGTCTGAACTCAAGAATTCTTTACTGCTCTGGCGATCAGAAAATCGGGGATCAGCGCCGCTCGTATAGCGAAGCAGGTTCGCATGCGACGCTGACTCGAATATCTTTCTTTCTTTCTTCTTTCTGGCCATCAGAACGCACTTGATCAACAATTCCGAGTAACTAACAATGTTTGCAGCAAGTAAGCTAGTAAGTAGATTTATTCTCATGTATAATGGTGTGCATTTCTTATTTACTTATTCAACATCCAAGATTCCGCAAAGGTTGACAACAGGTCACAATTCTCATGTGTTTGCTCAGATTGCGCTCAACTTTCTGGCTGCGATCACTGCTGCAAGAAAGCCAAGAAGTAGCAAAAACATTTTCCAATTCAGTTTGTAACACCTCAATATTGAGCAATACAACCATTTCCTACTTTTCTAGACCAGCAGGTGAAATTCTCTTATCAAAGAGCTCCAAATTGTACGTTCATCCTCCGCGTCTCACAGTCAACTGAAAACAAAGATGAACGTTGAGTCGTCCTTGTCAGTCCAGCTTCAGGGAGCCAGCCAGGAACAGCTTGTGGAGTGTTGCTGATCTCAACGCAGGTTGAAAAGTCCATGGTAGTATCCATGTTTCCTCTACGAAACATCAAAGGCCTACATAGTAAATGCCTTGACGAAATAGTAAAGCGAGTTGTTCAAACCCTTGGCCACACAGTACAGGCGCCAACAAAGTGGAAGCTAGGCGCTGCTAATTGATGCGGCGGCTTTCTCTCTTCCATAACGTCTTCAGACAATAGCAGACGTGATCATTTCCTGTCGGGCCGACAATCGCTGAACGCAGCATGGAAATTTCGATTGCCTCCACAAACGCTCAGCGGCAAAATACAAACAATTCATGAGGCACCTCTAAACGTTTTTCGAATTAATTTTCCTTTTGCATGCATTCATTCTAACCTATTTAGCATCGATTGAACCTGTCTCCCGTTGGAATTTCGAAAATCGATGTTTCTTTAATCACCCTAATACTGGCGTATTTCATGGGCATTGTATAGTTAAATCTATATTAGCTGCCACCTCTATAGAGCAGCCACCTGTGTATAAAAGCCACTCTTCATAACCCCCGAATGACATTTTCCACAAAAATCAACCTGGACAGAAAGGCCACCTGTCTATAAAAGTCATCTTTCTTTGGTCCCAAAAGTGACCATTATCGACAGGTTTCACTGTATATGTGAGAAGGTAAGAATAATTGAGGAGAATGGGCATAGTTTATTATGCTGATAGCATATTTGCTCCTAGCTTGCGTCTAGGCGTAAAGTGTTGCTCTGATAATCAGTACAGTCTGCATGGTGCAGCACAACAACGCATTCTGCTGACAAGGCAGACGGCTGATCGAAATCACAATTTTTGGTCTTAGTTTGAAATGACTGTACAATCAATTTAGTTTCTATGACCAAAGTTGCTAGCTTCTGCAATAATGTGAGCAAGTTCTAGCTATTGGTAGCCTCAGCAAGTTTACAATTACAAATTCTATCTCAATTCAAGGAAGCATTGACAGAATCAAAATGACAAAATGGTCTCCATCTATTATACTTAACTTATGATGACGTCAAAATGGTTCAGAAGACAGAATGATCAATTCATGTTTTACGCCGAGTCTCGTGGTCGAACAACAAAGGACCACAACCTAACTGTAGCTTTAAAAGCCGTCAACTGTCTCATCCTCATAGCAAGAAGATAATCTTTGATAAAAAAAACATAGAGGTGTATCTGGCCCTAGCGCGTGATTTTATTTGTTCACCGTGTTCATAAGACTGGTGCCTTGTCAACAGAAGTCCTTGTTGTGTTGCGCAAAGCCGCAGACTTCACTAATTTGTAGGGGAAATTTGTACCGTATTCTGGCATGTTGAAGTTGCATTTTTGAAAGTCATGAATTCTGACTCAAAGATGAGATCCAACTGATAGGCGCACATTGTTTTTGTCCTCTATTTTGTGCATCCTTGATGTCATGCTGCTAAACTGATATGCATCTTTACGGACCAGAATACACTCACTGCTTTAGATAGGATGGGTAGGTAGATATGCATGGACGGATGCTTCAAGCCTTCAATTTTTCAACTATGTCCAATTGTTGATGTTATATATGATTATCAACTTGATAAATAACAACATATCTGTTGACATATCGTCAGGGTGTGTAATTTTCTTCTTCTTCTTCTTCAAATTAAACAACATCTTCATCTGGTTGAAGGTTACGTCGTTGCTTGATTAATACATGGCAGCTAGTCAATAAAATTATGTGTATCAGGCATCAGGCTGAGATACACTACATTGGATACTAAATTAATGTATACTACTACAAATAAGCGATAAAAAGGTTTATTTACAGATTACGTTGGAACTATGCGATAGAAGTGTCTAATTACTAATAATTACAGAATATTTTATTTAAAAAGGAACATGTCGCGGCTAAAAAGGTACTTTGCTTGATCATTTCTGGGATTGCTTCGACTACGACATTGCCGCAGGACAGGCCTTGAATAAGTCCAATGAAGGAGCCTCCACTGCTTGACTTGGCAACGCATTCCATTCCCGTATCGTCCTTGGGAAGAAGGACTGGCTCGCGTAAAGCTGATTTCCTCGCGGAATCTGGTAGGAAGAGCTATTCGAATGCCGGGTTGTTCTTTTCGTTGGTAACAGATAAGATGCATTGTCGAAGGCGACTAGTCCATGGTGGATTTTGTAGAGCATGGAGAGTCTCTGCTGCTGTCTCCTCTCTTTCAAGGACAGCCATTGAAGCTCGTCCAGCATTGCTGTTACACTCGATTTGTCGTGATGAATATTAAATACATATCGAGCGGCTCTTCTCTGGACGGCTTTGATTTTAGCAATGTCTGCTTTAACGTACGGGTCCCAGACAGTCGGGGCGTATTCCAGAAGCGGTCTCATTTTGGTTCTATTGATGTTAAAACTAGTCTCTAGTTTAAGCAATCATGTATTTTGCTATCAGATTACAAACTGGTAAGCTTTTTTGTCTTTATGAACTTTAGGTCTTGACAGTGCACGGAGTCCTCATGGTGAGTTCCAGTAGCCTACCAATTAGATAATAGACGAGTGGTTATAGTAGCATTTATAGTATATGAATACAATATTAAAGGATTTTCACACAGATTTAATTTAAATTCCACTAACAAACATGAGTGATCATAAACACGAAATCCGCATGTGAGTTCATTATAGTTGCCGGAATTCATCTCGCTGATTGATGCTAACTGTGATTTCAGATGAACCTGTACCTCTCTTCATCTAAGCACCACGAATACTGCTAGAAACAGGTGGTCTTTGCTTAATCAAGTTACCTTGGGAACATTCCATTCAATGGTGCAAGTAGCGAACTACTTTTCTTTGTAGCGAAGTAGTTTTTAACTACATTTTTCAAAAGTAGTTGCAGCTGTAGCGAACTACTTTTTAACTAAAGAGATGTACCGGTAGTTTTTAGCGAACAACTTTCTGGCTGAGGGCAATGATTTTACCTACTTTTCCACATACATTTGCATCTGGATTTTGCAACTTCCGAGACGGTAGCACAGTGTTTTCTGAAAATGCCTTGAAATTTGAGGTGATACTGCCCACTAGAACTATATAGTTGACTTATAAGTAGCACGAGCCAGTGATTGAAGTCTTGTTCGTATAACAAGTTGTGTACTTTGTGAGTAATGATGAAAAGCCAAATTTTTGTTTTTGATTGACTTTGTAAGAAAGTGAAAGTGGTCAGTAGCGAAGTAGTTAGCTACTTTTTGGGAGATGTAGCGAATAGTTGTAGCTAACTACTTTATTTCTCCTGTAGTTGTAGTTGTAGTGAACTACATTTTTAGAGAGTAGTTGTAATTGTAGCGAACTAAAAAATTAAAGTAGTCAATCCACCTCTGATTCCATTGTGGTTCGATTATGCAAGTCCTCGTTTATTTAGCAACTAAAACGTTGGACAAAGCAAGATTGGGAAATTTGGAGCACAAATATTTGGTTTATAGAGTGGCTATCCACTTACCAAGATGACGCTGCCCGCTGGAATTATATAATTGACTTAATTAGGATCATATAGCAAGTGATTGAAGTTGTAAGAAACTGAAAGTAGTCAGTAATGAAGTAATTACAACTCTTTGGGAGATGTATTACGCAATTATAACTAATTATTTATCTATCCTCTAGTTGTAGTTGTAGCAAACTACATTGTTAGAGAGTACAATGGAATCTGCCTAATTCGAAGACCTGTAATTCGAATATTTATCTATTTCGAACTACGATCTCGGTCCTTTGATCTCACGCATTTGTCTTCTGTCTACTGTTTATTGAAAGACAATTGTTTTCCTATTTTTCCTAATTCGAAGTTCGTATAATTCGAAGGATTTTTGACGGTCCCTTGACACTTTAGATTAAGCGACTTCCACTGTACTTGTAATTGTATTAAGCCACAAGAATAAAGTAGTCAATCCACCAAGTGCTGTTTTGTCGTTTGTTAGTGTAGCTCTTGTTCTGTGTCCTTCACTGCAGCTTACAAAGCCAACAAGAATTTATCATCATACTACGAAAGAAAAGTGACCCACAATGCATCATCATCCAATGGAGATTGTCAAAATGACTATCCAGGTTTGTTTATTAAACGACATAAACTAATCGTGATGTGTGGATGTGATCTCCTGCCAAAGCAATTGTTAACAAGATGAAAAAAATCAACGCTCCCCCACAGCATAGCCTCTCGGGTTACCATAGTAATCGTGAGTCAAAATGAGGGCTGCTTCTGTTGTAAAATGTTTCATTCTTGTCACAGCTGGGTGATTAGCACGATTTTATGTCGTGGCATGAAGGTATTACTGCCTCAAGAGTCAATAAGGCAAAAAGGCCTGTTTCTTAGGAGACCTGGTTAAATTTTCTGAAACGTGCAGCTATGTTAAGAACGTTGCAATTGTTGCATTTCTATCCAGAATGGGTGCAATATACTTATTGAACATGTTAAAAATGTTGTTACTTCCTTGACACACCTGAAAACAGTTTGCTCCTGCTCATACCCGGTAAAGTGAGAGTCTTTAATTCAGTGCCACCCTGGAGATGAATGAAGCAGTTTCTCACAATAGGAGATCATGCAACGGAATGAGCGCATGCCTAAAAGGATGTCAAAGTTTTCCTCAACACGATGATGAGGACGGCCCTTCTATAGACTTTTGTTTGAGCTTTATAACTTTCCCAGAGGAGAACCGATGGATGCTTCAGCATTCATTAACTTTAATAGGTTTAGAATGATTGCAATCGGATTTACTTGTACTAGAGTGACTACCTGTGTTAAGAGTCCATTGGTCCTTTGACAGTCGCTCAAGATAGGTTTGAATGTGCTTTCCTATGGTCCCTAATTTGTCAATTGAGGTGGGTTAGACTCTAGTTTGAGATTATATTGTCAGATGAATTTATGTAATTGTAATTTTCTGATCTTTTAAGATTCAAGGCATAAGGACCAACGTTGGTCGGAAGAAAATTCAGTTCTGGTTCGGATGGCTTCTTTCTGCTATCGTTGTCTTAATTGGTAAGTATTGGATGCCGCACTTGACCTTCACTTGACCATATGTAATTAATACTTCAAAGTCTACTTCTCGTTAGTTGACATCTGGTGTGACCATTGCTCTTTGCAGGCTCTGGATCATATTCAGAAGAAATGCGTGGCTACTAGTTGCCGTGATTCTATTTCTAGTCTTCGGTTATTTGCTTATACTATTAGGTAAGTTTACATTCCGCTGTGGCTTATTTGACTAGAAAATGGCTTCAAATGTTTGATTTTTCGTATTTTGATATTAATGCAACATGTTGATGCGAATGTAAGGTAGGCTTCTACGACAGTTCCACTTGTCGTAATGACCACCTGTGCTAAGAGCAGAAATGTTCCTTTTGAGAAAATCCCCGAGTCCGAGTACGAGTGCCTGCCTTGCGAGTACGAGTACGAGTGGCGAGTGGCATTTAAAATTTGAGCGAGTACGAGTGGCGAGTGAGACTTCAGCTAGTGCGAGTACGAGTGCGTACATTTTATCGGCGAGTACAAGCACGAGTGCCAGATCGGTAAATTCAAGGGTAAATTAATTAATTCACTTTTCAAATCCAAGCTCAATTTTGATTTTCGATTTCGAGGTAAGCAGCGACAGAATCAAAACAGTTTGTCCTTCGAAGAAATCACCACTGATTGTTCTGCATTGTATTTACCTGACTACAACTTTGACGTCGCTGGCCGAGTTCACTCTGTAAAACTTTGCGCTGTCAAGACGGCAACAGCAAACAATCAACCATCAACCAATGTTAACTTTCGTTCAGCTGACTCTCCGTAGACTGTCGATTCGAGGGCTTTATTGCTCATTTTGTTGTCAACCGAAGAATAGTCAAAGAGCTTCCAGACAGCACGGAAGGCGGCAGGTTTTCACGGGAAATGATAATGCACACTTCGCATAGTGACGTCAAAGCAACTCCGACAGAGTCCAGACAACAGCCTTTACACAGGGTAACATGGAAGACACACAGCACCTCAAACATTGTAGCGTTGGTGAAATGCAACAAACATGCAAAAAAAGTTAATTATTTTCAGGACGAGTACGTATACGAGTGCAGGTGAAATACAGAGAGTACGAGTGGCGAGTGCCAAGTGTGCGAGTACGAGTGCGAGTGGCGAGTGTGAAAAATCTCTCGCGAGTGCCACTCGAGTACGAGTGAATTCACTGGAGTGCCCAAGTCTGGCTAAGAGGTTACCTGTGTTAGGAGACCAGCTGTGTTAAGAGGCCACTTCTGTTAAAAACTACCTGTGTTAAGCAACCACCTGTGTTTAGAGACCACCTGTGTTGAGAGACCACCTGTGTTAAATAACCACCTGTGTTAAATAACCACCTGTCTTAAGAGACCATCTGCCGTAAGAGACCACCTGTGTTAAAAGACCTCCTCTGTTGAGAGACCACCTGTGTTAAGCAACCACCTGTTTGAGAGACCACCTAAAGTCTAGCCTGGAACAGAAATCACATTCACATTTGCACTCGCACTGAGCACAGCAATCACGAAATACGATTGTCATGCACCCAAATAGACAGCAGTAGTACTCGTAAGACTGCCCACAGAGTGAGTTTGTTTTCATCTCGGACTGCGGGAATGAAATCTGTGTAAGGTGTTGTATTTTTCAAGGAAGGGGAGGAGTGACTGTAGACTTGACTCCTTGAAGTAGGTCTACCGGTACTTGAGATGCTGTCAACGTTTGACAGCCATGATGTGTTAAACAACCAATTTAGAAAAACTGACTATTTTCACACCTGAAATACACATAGTAAAATTTTATTAATTCACTTTATTATTATTTATAATTGGAAATAGGGACATACTTATGTTGTACTTTATTTTACACGGACATTTTTGCTATGAAAGCTTGGAGCAAAATCGACCTGCTCTTTCAGGGCCAAATCCTCTTGTGTCGTTCAAGTTGAGTTCCGTACACCCTCGTTAGGCAGGTTCTCAAAAATTATTATAACATGACATTTTCGATTCTCGCAATCTGATTGGCTAAGAGCCGTGTTTGGAAATTCGACTGAAAACGGGGTTTTACAAATCCACGAGATGCAGCAGCAGCAGCAGCAGCAAGGACGGTTATTCCAAAACTGCTCCATCGGTAACGTAAACATCACGTATACAACACCCCAGTACAGTGATTGTTCATAAAATGTTTCCTCAGCTAGTCAGATTGTTCGCTATTCTTGTTTTGAGCTGCACTCCTTGATCAATAGTTTTGACTTGTCTCAAACTGTCTTCTGTGTTACCTACCGGCTGCTGCTGCGTGCAAGGCACGTGATTTTGTCACATGATTATATGCTTCTCCCTTATTGGCCATTTTGACGAGTAATGCATGCTTGACACATGATATTTTTCCCACGGGAGTTGCTACTGATGTCTGATTGGCCGCATTGATAGTCTATCCGAAATTTGATCATTCTTGGGAGAACATGAGATAGATCAGTAAAATTTAAAACAAAACAGTCATTATTCATGTTATAAAAAGGCTCGTGTTTTCTTACGCTCAGCTCGTGTTCTCCTAAAGTCACTTGTGTTTGGAATACATTTCAAATATAGAAATCCATGTGGTAAATCGTTAATTAAGGATAGAAGAGACTAGAAATAGTTGATATTACCATGGTGATATGTTTGTATTTCCGACTCTAGAAGTAGTTGGTACTACCATGATTAGTGAACTTTTCCCTACTAGGATCAGCTGAATCACACAATCTGCAAAAGCATTTAAACTAAGTCAATTAGCAATGCCAGCATGACAAATAGCATGTAATTAGTGGGGACATTAAACAGTACAGTAAACCTGTCTATAATGGCCACCTTTGGGACTTGAGAAAAGTGACTTTAATAGACAGGTGGCGTTTCTGTCAAGGTTGATTTCTATAGAAAGTTTTATTTTGTTGCTATGAAGAGTGGCCTTTATACAAAGGTGGCTGCTCTTTAGAGGTGGCCGCGGTGATAATACAGGTTTGACTGTAATGAGACATCTGATCTGATAATAACCTGATTTGACTACGCTGGCGAATCCTTGTCTGGCATAAGTAACCTTAATTACTGGAATAATCTGTTCAGTGTTCATGCATGATTGCATGTGATGCAAGGAGGAGGAACAGGCTGTTCAGAACGGTACCGTCCCTAAACTTAAACAATTAAAGGTCATATTAAGCCATTTTGTTAGATTTTTCTGATTTGTTTCTTTCAGTTCAACATGTTGTGTTGGCAATGCAGAACAATTTTTACAATAAGCCACCTATTGTCAAGGAGAAAGTTGCACCACCGCCGACAGTCGCACCATCCCCAGCGGAATATACTAATAAGGTAGGTTCTTGATGCTTTCTGTTTTCATGACACTTGTCATTCTGCTTTGCCTGTCATGTTGTGTGATGTCAGATTTATTGGGATTGACAATTAACTGTGTAGATCATGTAATCGACGTGACCATGTCAACATGACAATGATTATCAGTCGATGATCGCATGATGGTGTGATCAAAATTAATAATGGTGATTACCAATCGATTGATCGATAATCGCATGATTGCGTGATCACATTAGAATAATGGGGATTACCAATCGATCGATCGATAATCAAATGATTGCGTGATCACATGTAGGTTCTTAGTTGTTTTAACCTTAGACTTAAGTTGCTGTCCTTCAATCGAGTCGGTGACTTCAGTGAACAAAGCTGTTTCTTGCTGTTGACCTAGCATTGTCTAACCTGTCGTCAGTCATTCAGTCTCATTCTCTGCGGTATCACAACAACATTGCCTGGCAAAATATAGAACACATGATTGGCCTACAGTCGAAGCAGCTTAGTTGGATATCTAAAAAGTACTCCTAACTTTACCGGATGTAGGAAATATCTGGATAAGTGGGACGTCATTCCCAGTGAAAATGTAGCAATTGATATTTCATCAAGAGAGCGTAATTCCAAAAACGGGAACATAAACAACAGAACGACGCAATCAATTAGCATAAAATAACAGCCATACACTCCCACTTATCGAGCGCACCCATCTTGCTCCACAACCTCTCAGAAGGAGCGTGAGGCTACACTACAAGGCTGTGCAACCGGAAGTGGCTGAACGTGACTTTGTTGCAATGCCGAAATGTACTGATTGACTCCATTGCCAATCACTTTTCTCCCAGCCCCGAGCAGATCTACATCGGTGCTGAGGTGGTAGGTAACTAATACAATTGTATGGATTGGTCCCTAATCTCAGCAAAATATAAATCCATATTGTCTTAGTAACCACCTCTAAATCAATGACCACATGTCTTGAGAGGCCACATTCACAGTTCTCATAGTCACTTGAAGTCTTGAACAATACGATTTATCTGCATCGAGCAACTACCTGTGCTAAGAGACCACTTTTCCATGGTCCGTTGAGTGGCTGCTTAAGACAGGTTTGACTGTGCTACCATTCACATAATATTCGCTGTTTTGTAGTCAAAATGTGTGTTTGCAGAATCTTCAATGGATGTTGTGGCATCATGTTATTCAGTATACATATCTTTAATTGTTTTTTATTTTATAACTTACAAATTTTAAGGAATTGCTTAGTGCTGAATGGAAACGATTGGAAAAAGCAATGAAGGAAATTCAGCATCTAACAGTTACATCAAACAAGTAAGTAAAGTGAAACCTGTTTATAACATTCACCTCTGGGACTTGAGAAAAATGACCTTCATAGGCAGATGGCCTTTCTGTCCTTGTTGATTTCCTTTGAAAGTGTCATTTTGAGGTTATGAAAAGTGGCCTTTGTACATAGGTGGTTGCTCTATAGAGGTGGCCGCTAATACAGGTTTGACTGTAGTGACATGTTCTCTAATTGAGGAATAACCTGGTTCAACTGTGCTTGTTTGTGTTGTGGAATATCGAAATGAAGCATTCCAATATGCAGCCCCATAATTGGATTTAAGTTATTCTAATAATTTTATTTCAATTGAACATCCAGAAATATAATCTACACTAAATCAATGAAAATTGATACTTTATGGAATAAAACGTGTCTAGCATTATATGAAGCTAAATAACATTTCTGCGTAGTTAAAGGCAAGACCAAGATCGTAGTACGAAATCTAGCAACGGGGCTAGTCTGGGTCGAGTCGTGCTCAGGCTCCTGTCCGACGGA
>OFHS01000094.1:3561-30508 GCA_900245855.1 Calvadosia cruxmelitensis | reverse complement strand
TGGGATTCGAACCCGGTACCCGAGGTACGAAAGCCAGCGTTCCTGCCACTAGGCCATGAAGCCATTTAATCAAACTTGGTTGTTATCCTATCGGACAGGGTCTTAACTGTGAAGAGAGGCTAATGTATTGTGTCTGAGGGGGCCTATCTTAGATGGTTACTACCCTTAAAACCTATGGCTCTGTTAACGTTTTTGCTACTTGACACCTCAGAAACGAATTTGCTCATGCTCACTCATAGCAAACATGATATTCTTTCACTCAATGGAAGTCTGGAGGTGATTCACACTCTGTGTGCTGTAAACGTGAATGATAGAAATTGCTATTAAAAAACGTAAGGGGTCTATCCACACTGAGTGCCAAAACCATTTGCTTTGAGTGCCTCCTGGATGAAAGTAGGATGTTAGTAGGACGATCATAGTTAGTAGGATCATTGTAATATCGATGTAGCTATTTTGGAATGAAGCATGTATGTGCTCAATGATGACTTGTACCTCGAGCTCAAAGCCTCTGTGCAACCTGAAAACCTTACATAAACACAGAAAGGGATTGCTTCGTTAAGCCTGTCTACATCTGTTGAGTATTTACAGCAAAAGTTTCCCATTTCGGGGACTATTTCACACCGGGCTCCGATCTAATTTTTTATCTATAACTTCATTTTAGACTTAGTCCTTGCTCTCGAAGAAGATAATGCATTATCTTCTGTTTAAATCCATAATGTCTGCTTTGTTCTGTCTTCGTTTAGCTTGCCATGCCGGTGGTGCCATCTGAATTTATTCTTGAGCATTTATCACCGCTGCTTCAACCGCCTCATACTGAGATGTTCCAGAGTACACCAAAGGACTTTGAAATTTACGTAAGACATGTCTTCTTGTAGAGTACAACTTTAAATGCATTTGTGCTTGTTCTACACACAAAAAGTAGAAAATGTAAGAAATTCATGACACACAAATTAATGATTCTCCTAAAAAGAGACCACTAAACTTTGCCGGCTGAAGCAGAGCCATCCTCCATAACCATTAATAAAAGTACCCCACCGTTTCGTCAACTGGTTGGAAAAGACAAAGACTAGTTTCTTCAAGAGATTAAGAACATATGTAGCAGTGTTCTAGAGTGCAACTTTCATAGTACAGTGAAATTAAACCTGTCTAATGATGTCTATAATGATCACCATTGGGACCTGTGGAAAATGACCTTTATAGACAGGTGGTCTTTCCGTCCAGGTTGATTTCTATAGAATATATCATTTTGGGGTTATGAAGAATGGCCTTTATACACAGGTGGCTGCTCTATAGAGGTGGCCGCTAACAGGTTGACTGTAGCTAGAAATAATATCTTTTTTGAAAGTTTGATAGAGGAGTGATTTTCTACGGGGGTAACTGCTCTATATCACAATCGAATCCTGTTTATTTGAAATGTTAGGGAATTCTTCAGTTTATCGGATTCTCGCCTAAAGGGGAACCGGAATTGAGCTCATTTGAATACATTTGAATACTGTATATTGAACGCAATTGAACATAAAATCAACCTATATTAGCGTTCACCTCTATAGAGTAGCCACTTGTGTATGAAGGCCACTCTTCATGACCCCAAAATGATACTTTCTATAGATATCAACCTGGACAGAAAGACCACCTGTCTATCAAGGGCATTTTTCTCAGGTCTCAAAGGTGACCGTTATAGACAGGTTTCATTGGATCTTGTGATCTCCTCTAGGCGTGGTTTGATGATGATGGAGAGGAGAGAGTCAAACTAGGCACTTACTCGTACAACAGGAATGGCAAAGCATTGCAGATCTTCCCGGTTCAGGTCAGTCCAGATGAAGGCGTGTGTTGTCATGTAATTTTGTCACTTTATTTAACGAGGGTAGCCCAATAAGCCAATGGCTTGTCTCCCTTGGGGTCCTCGACAATTAAAACCACAAAAGAAAAAACGAATAATATATGTGTTGGCTGGGTCGGGAGTCAAACCCGGTACGTCTGACTGGCAGCCACACATACTAGCCTCTAGACCATACCGGATGTAATAGGGCTTGCATTACAATGTAACCTCGTTATCATCACCATGGTTTTCCTGTCACAGATCGTGATATTAAGAGGGTACAAGTAATTGATTAAAAATTTACTTCCCTTGCATTTATCCTTACTCTTTTCAAAGTGAACCTCCGATACAACAATAAATTATCAAGAGTTGTATAATCTGCTTCTGAAAAACAATCATCGAATGCATGAAATAATATAGATTAAGATGAATTCCAATTTACCGCATCCAACTGTCATCTAAGGACGTTCTAAGGTGCTGTGGTTAAAAGTTCCTATTTTTCTGGCAGAGCCATGAGCGAGCACGTTGCACGGCTACGACCCCACTAGATTTGAATCAATGGAATTATCCAATCGCATTGTAGTATGTATTTTGGGAAGCAGGCGAGTTCAGGCTTGTTCATATGCGTAGACAGCGAAGGGTAGCTATTATTTTGAATGCTTTCAACCTTACTCGTCTCATATGATTGACTATTGGCCAAGTGCAGTCAAGATGCGTTCTGGGATTTAAGCTACTACAGTCACGTGTTTTTGAGCTGAAATCAACAATGTTGACAGCCAAGAACAATAATTGAAATTGACCATTATAGAAAAGAGTGCGGTTGACTGCACATCGAACAAAACAATTTTGTGGTGTCAAGTCCCATGTGGCAGAGGTCAACTAGCATTAATCACAAATGCATTGAGACTACACTTGGTCAATTTCCCCACTGCTCTTTTTGCAATTTTGCAAACAACGTCCACACCATTACAAAACCGAGCGCTCTGGAAAACACTTTACCCCGAAATGTATTTGGACTGCTCTCGGTAAGAAGTCAGGGGTAGCCATAGCAATGAATATGATATATTTGTCTTTGTTCTTTGGCAGTTCAAAGTGAATGCGCCTGTTCGCCTGATCGAATTACGAATTCTAAGTAACTATGGCAACAGAAGCTACACGTGCATTTACCGTCTTCGCGTCCACGGCGACAGTACAGCGGCATCGCAGTCATGACATGCGCGTTGTAAAATAAACTGAACGTCCGTTCGTATTGTTTCAATGGTCTTTGAGTTTCCAAATGACATTTTTACAAATGCAAATACTTCCAAGTGAGCTGAAAATGCTTTCAATTTAGAATTTCAATTTATTTGCAATTGTTCTGTATGACTTCTATAACTTGCGTATTTCATGAAATTGTTAGTTATTTATGAGAAAATCTCCTTGTAAAGTACAATCCGGGTCTTTTTCGTTAATTGTCTTTGCTTGTTGTTGTTGTTGCTGTGTAATACGTTGATACGAGACCTATCTGCTAATCTAAAATTGCTCGATGGACCGTCTCATTTACAAGTATCAAAATCGAACTGAATACGCTCCGCAGTTTAAGTTTACACTATTTCTGCAACAGTAACTGCGGAAGGGGGGTCCTTTTCATCCAGACGGCCACTCCAGCCAGCGGAGTGGATAGGGTCCATCACGTGATCTGTCACGTGGTTTACATGGAGAGCTGCGCGAGAGAAGGGTTGGACGATCGCTTGCCAAATAACGTCTGATAAGTTCCGCTTGAATCTTCCCTACCAATGTTCCGACGACGTATCTGCGAACAGAAAAACAGGAAATAAATTAATATCTGTCTTGCTCTCAATACATGATCAGGATTCATGTCTAATAAAAAAGAGTATAATGATTGCCAAACTAATTACTTCTTAAGGAATTTTATTAAAAAGGTCACTGGCATTAAAGTTTTTGTTTAACCAAAACCAGTTCTGGAAAACCGCACAATCAGACCCTTGTTGCCAGCAACCTTCTGACTCAAATACGAAAGCCAGCGCATGTAGCAACAAATTATACAGACTTGTAAAGTCCGGTCGGGCTTACACATTTTACGTTATCATTCCAAAGACAGGTTGCAATTGCAGAGGAAGTTAAAGTCGAAGCTTGTTTGTTTCGTTCCTTTAAATGATTACTTAATACCGTTCTAATTCAGTTGCTACACGACAGACCACTCGGTGCAATATCGGAACGAAGCCTCAAGCGGGTTACATGCTTCAGTCTTCCTTCGACTTTCAGCTTCAAAAGTATTGTTGCTCGCAATAACATACCTTCGTGTAAGCTTCTTTATAAATCTTGATGACGTTACTTGCGTCAGAAATGAGTAATTTATTACCCAAACTATCGAATTTCGCGCAGAACACACAAATGGGGATTTCTTGCGACTCATAGACTGAAGTACGATGAATCTTTTGAAATTTAAAGCCAGTTTTCCAATCCCAGAGATGTATTACACCATTTGAACCTACAAATAATAAAGATAGATATATACTCACTATAGGCTTTGGAGAAAGCGGCGAATTCTGTACAACGCATTTTCTACGTATTCCTACCAGCTGCCACTAGGACTCCCTGTGGACTGACTGATATGCAATTGATTGACATGTCTTCTGCGTCTGTTTCTTTGATGCACATTCCTTGTGGCATTTGCCAGTGACGAATTCGCTCAGTCGACGCCGAACTAAGTATTGAGCTGAAAGCAGAATAGAGATTAATTTATAAAAAAGGCAAACTGTTGTTTGTCTGTTTGTTTGTTTGTCTATCTGTTTATTTGTTTGTGTGTTTGTTTGTCTATTTGCTTGTTTGTTAGTTTGTCTGTCTGTTTGTTTCATCTGTTTGTCTCTTCGTCTCTTTGTTTGTTTGTTTGTTCAATTTAAATCACAATTGCAAATGGACAATGTACAGAAGACTAAATTTCCATCGGTTGGAATTAGGTAGGCAATGGCTGCTGTACCATCTATATATAATATCATTCTTAAAAGCTTTACAGATTTTGTTCGCTTCACCGATTTAAACCAGTATAGATGGAGAAAAATATCCTTACTCGTGAACGGAAACCGATCGCAGACTTTTCTGATGTCCCGTCAGCACTTGTGTGCATCGTCCTTCTCCGATGTCCCAAATACGTAACGTCTTGTCATGGCTTCCACTCACAATCTACAACCAAACAAATTTATTTTATATTACACAGGGTAGCACACAATGTTGACATATGAAAACGAGACTGTAGGGATGTGAGGTCTGAAGCGTACTAAAAGGAGACCGTAGAATCATCTGTCACTACAGTCAAACATGTATTAGAGGTCACCTCAATAGAGCAGCCACTTGTGTATAAAGGCCACTCTTCATGACATCAAAATGACACTTTCTATAGAAATCAACCTGGACAGAAAGGCCACCTGTCAATAAAGGTCATTTCTTACGTCCCAGAGGTGACCGTTATAAACAGGTTTCATTGTAATAGCATTCATCATCGCCATCCGCTATACCTTCAGATAATATCGAAAGAGGCCTCGAAAAGATCGCTAAAGTTCACAATTTAAATTTGCAACTAAAATGACCTATCCTATATTGCTACCATTGCTACATAATATTAAAAAATGTTGTCTGTTTTGCACGTAGCCAGTCGCTTCTTTCAGTCTCAAGTTTAATTTCTAGTTCGTAAGTTATGTAAAGTTCCTGTTCTATAGTTTGGGGGTCATGCCATGAGTGGCTCCGTAGTCCGTGGAGCCCTAGGCTCCGAGTTGGTACCTGCGGGGTCCTTCTTTGGGTTTTATTTTAAATATTGAAACTTTTATCATTCTTACAACGCTGTTTACAAAATAGTAGTCGCTATGATTTACAACACCACAATACAACCTGGGGTTTTTCCACGACACAGCAACTTACTCCACATTTGACCACATTTTAACCAGGCATACCATTGTTAGTCATTTTAATCATTCGGCATCGTTTATTTTTTAACAACATCTCTGTACTTAACTATACCTTACTTTAACTGTACTTATTTTAGAAATTGTTGGCATGGTAGTTTTTAGCTAAACCTGATATTGATTTTGTAGCACGTTTCTTAGCAACCTGGTTTAATACCATGTAAATATTATGTATTCTAGATCTCGAGTAAAGCGCCGTTGAGGAGCATTGCTCGTTAGGGCGCTTAAAAATATTCAATTTACAATTTCAATTTGAAATCTTAACTGTAAACTTCCAGATTCAATTTTAGAATGTTTATCTGTTTATGTTTATATGACACGATCATCCACCACAAACAATATCTACATTCAGAAAAGTCACTGTCATTCTTTCCAGTCTGCTGGTGCTCGACTGTGGAACGGTCTGTCGTCCTTGATGAAGGAAACTGCTGACAGCTTGGCCTTCAAAAGTTATGTTTAATTTATCTAATCTCTACTACTTGAAAAAAGAAAGAAAAAAATTATATATATATATATTTTTGTAAACAGTTTACCAGTATTCACTTGATTTTATTATGTATCAGCCCATTGGAAAAAAGCCCATTAAGGGCTTATATGGTATCTGAATAAAAGATGATGATGATGATGATGAATATCCTTTTAATTTCGAGAACCGATCACTGTTTCAAGTGGACACCTCACCTGTCTCGTGTTATCAAGGGTTGCCAGACACGAAACCGTATTATAATGACCTTTGAGGGTTTTGACACATTTCTGAGTTCGGATGTCCCATAGTTTGATATGTTTGTCTCGTCCGCAAGATAAGAGCAGCTCAGTTGGATAGTAAATAGCCAAATCATAAATCACTGAAGTCTGTTCGGGATATCGAGTCACGATCTAAAACGAATCAATCACATTACTCTTATTAAATACGATTTACAGCGACCATTCAAGAGTACTTTGATAACTCTCAATTATATAGAAATTAATTATAATGTATTTGACATTTTTGCCAGAATTTATTTTGTAAGTATTCTATTTATCTGAAATAAAAATAGTATCAAGTACAAAAGAGGCAAATGAACAATTGGTCTCTTAGCACAGGTGGTCACATGATACAGGTAATTAAATGTGTTAAGCCTTACGAAGGTGCTTGAAGGTGGACGCAATTAAATTGTTCTCAAATAGAATCATTCTGTTAATCATCCTTTAACAACCAGAATGTTACAGTCCTCTTACCGACTGCAAATTAATAAAAAAATTTAATTACTTAATTGCCTTGAAAAAGAAATGACAATTTAGATTTGATAGAAAATGCGTCTTTTTACCCGCATTTACACACCATTCCGGTATGATTTTATCTAGGATTAAGATGATCGTAATTTGAAAACAAAATAAATTGAATTGAACATCAAATAATTTGTAATCAACGAAATTGAGGTTTTCTTATGGGACAAAATATTGAAGTGAATTCTTCATAGCAATAATTAGAAAAGAGATTCATACAAGACGTATGGTTTCACGCATACTTCGCAACACTTTTGAAACAGATGCTAGATATCGAAATGGTGACAAACGCTTTTACCTGGTTTTCAAGCATACGTCTAGACTCGATCATACCCGTAGGTCATATGGCAATCTGCTGTGAATCAGTATAAATCACTGCACTGAAAACACATTTTCTAGACAAGGATATTTTTCTTGTTTCAAGTATCAATTTTCTTAAAATAAGACTTGATCGGTGGACGAACAATAGCAATATTCAGTTTTGGCTTAGTAATTTATGGCTTACAGCGTGGACAAGTATTAATTTACTAGATTTAAGAACAATATTCCTTGAAATGAGAAATTTTGTTCTTAAAATGGGAATACTATTTTTGCAGTGTTTAGAATCTTTAACGGATCTATTTTCCTCTGCACTCGCGTAGACAAGTTTCTGCTATCTGCCTACTTGTTAAAACTGGTCCATCGAGCCGGAGATTCACATGACTGCAAGTTATGTCAACAATTTTCATTTCTAATGGGCTTTACTTAGGAATGAGGGAAAGGATCCAGATTGAAGTGTTGGAAATAGTTCGTCCTGCCTTGTAGGTAAATCTATGTTTAGTCAAGATTCTTACCCTGTTGACTTCGATGTCCGTGCAGAGCAACTGTCTGTCGTCTCCTGCTGAAAACAAGAAGCGATGTCCTTTCGTGCCAAATGTTGTTGCTCTCACTCCGCCTTTGTGTGCCTTGACATTCAATCGAAGAGTGGCATCTTCAAGATCCCAAACCTCAAAACAACATACGAGAAACATGTTGGGATTGGTACTACACCAGCTACCATGCCCTGTTATATTTGAGAAGATGGTGATATCGAAGGAGACACAGGATTGCATGGGTGAGCAGCAACAAGCTCAAGTGAATACAATGAGACAAAGCGCGAGAATGATTTGCCAGTGCGCGTAAGCACATTACAAGGTCGATATGCAAGACATGGTTAAGCTACAAGGATGAGATGTTCAGTGGAATAGGTCGATTGAGAAGAGCGCTATTTGAAACATAACTGTTCTTAAGCCGTTCTAAGCAGCAGGCCTCGTTTCGACTTCATCGCATAGTTTCTATTTGATTCAGACGGCGTTCTTATTAGATCAAGTAATGGGATAGACTGTGGAGGACGAAGAGACGAGGCTTTCGCATTCCACATATATATAACTGAGAGACAAGCTGGGGTCCCACGACAGGGAGAGATGGCAGAGTTCCAAGGAGTACATATGGTCGTTAGTGCCAGAGCTCTATGTCGTGAGACAGAGCGTAGATAAGAGGACAGAAAGAGCAGTTAACACGACGAAGTACAGACGGCAAAGAGAATGATTACAGGAAGACACGGCTACATATTCTTACAATTACGTGACTACACAATGACGACATCAAGTTCACACTGACAGCGCGTCAGCCACTACAGTACTTTGATAGTAATTGATAAATATATCTACCTTGATGGTTTTGTCGGCCGATCCTGAAGCAAACCATCGATTCGTCGGCTCGAGACAAAGCGTAGGAATCGCATTCGTATGACCAAGGATTTCCTGAAAAATGACGAAATATACAAATAAAATATGACCGCCTCCATTTGATTCAACCTGAGGTCGTGAAACGCTGTGATGATGATGATTTTGCGTCAGAATTATCATCTTTTTAGTCTTGTGGAGTTAAACTTTTCAACAAACATTTCAAAATAAGTTGGTCACTGGCAAAGAGAAGAGTAAACGTCTTTCCATTCACCTAAGAATCCAGTGAATTGTGCGACAAGTACTGCACATCGCTTGCATGTGTGCGTTCAGCAATCGAAACTGCTGTACAAATTACCCAATTTTGGCACATTGTCCTAAAGTTCAATGTATTACCGGACTCAACTATTCTTGTGTTTTACTTGTAAGTATAGGTTTCTGTTTTATTTTGGGCTATAGTATTTCTTCTATTTAATTTACTTTCATGATTATTTAACTATTTTATTATGATTTAAATATTTGAGAATTGAAATATAATTGATCCACGATTCTAACTCTTCTCCGCACCTTCTTCAATTGCCAAGGCGGATGCCATTTCCGTTTGCTTCGGGCTTCTTCGCTGGTCGTCGCAGCTGTACTCTTGTCGTCGTAAGATGACGAATTTTCCGACGCGTTTTCACTCTGTTCCTGTTTTGCATGCATATTCTCTTGACTGCCTTTCGTGTTTTCGTCCGTTGAATATGGATGCGATTTCACCGATTCTGTTTCTTCTCGATTCCGTATTCCGTTCGCAATCGGACTGCGTTCTGATGTTTCGCTCTGCGAATCGGCCCCTGATGGAGTGCCGTTCGTAGACCCATTATGGAGTTCTTTCTCTCTTTCCTTACTTCCATTCCATTGTGCTGAGTCCACGCGTTCTGTCGTCTCCTTTCCCCGTAGAGAAGACGATGAAAGTTCGAGTCGTTCGTACGAATGCCTATTTCCGTCATGGAAATGATTACCACTCGACGAATTCCAGAATTCTTCCTCTTGGTGTAATTCGTGAGGGTTTCCTATCGCGGGCAGTTTTTCGTTCGTAATTTCGCAAGAAGCAGGAGCTGTACGAGGCGTGGTGGAGGTTTGACCAGCCATGGGGATATTCGGCAGGGACGAGCCCATGTGACGAGGACTCGGTGGTTCAGATGAGACACCGAGTCTTTCCCGAAGATGAAGCGGCAGAGGCACACGTCGCCGTGAAGAACCTGAAGTCAACAATAGAAATTAACAGTTACAAGAAATGCTATATTTGAATGTAATTCACCGATAAAGATTTACTCCGTTACTTATAAAATTATTCATTCTATAAACCAAGCTACGACAATTCAATTTTTCAAACTGGAATTTATAAGTCGTAAAGTGAAGTAAGAAAACTTTAGTAATATACTATAAAACTTTAGTTTAGCGAATTCTGCTCTAAAACAGGTGGTTGAATACAATAGTTGACAGCTGTCGTACATATACGCACATGACGTGACGTACACTATGATTACGTAACAAAACGAGAATATAATCAAGTATTGAACACTCTTTCGAGGGACCTTTGCGCTAGCAGCGACATAATTCAATAACAATTTCTAGAAAGTGTTTTATTTTTAAAAGGTGGGAATCAAAATAATAATATTTGAACTGTAATGATAATGATTATGCTAATAAATGAATAATAAATAATAATAAAAGCAATAATCATGATTTAATTCAATTTGATGAGATCTTTTACTTTCAAATTACAGTACACAGTATGTTGTATTGTTTCTCGAATGCGAAGACTAATTAACATTTCTTTATTAAAACATGCAGGTTCATAATTTAACGAATGGGAAGATAAGGAACATCCTTTGCTATACACTCCAGACCTTTCATCGTTACCTGCCTTATACTGTACTAAGCGACCACCTGTGTTAAGCGCCCACCTGTGCTAAGCGCCCACCTGTGCTAAGCGCCCACCTGTGCTAAGCGCCCACCTGTGCTAAGAGACCACGTCCACCTATATGAAACAATTACCTGTGCTAAGCGACGACCTGTATTAATACATAAGTAATATATCTCTCTAAGTATGCAAAGAAAAACCATTTTAGTTTACAGGCGACAAATTCTGTCATGCCGTACTGGTGCTGTTTGGTGTTGAATTGGATGTCTTCTGCATTGCATCCCTTTCGATGACATCTTCGTCTGGTGATGTGTTACCAGAAGTTGACTCAAGACGACGCAGAAGCTTGTCTGGAAACATCGAGTTATTCAACGAATTACGAAATTATCAAGGAATCACGAAATCATTCAACGAATTGCGAAGTCATTCAACAAGTTATGAAATCAATCAACGAATTACGAAATCATTCAACGAATTACGAAATCATTCAACGAATTACGAAATCATTCAATGAATTACGAAATTATTCAACGAATTACGAAATTATTCAACCAATGAAGAAATTATTCAAGACGATATACGAAATTTATTTCCTGGCGAAATTGTAACATGCACTTCTCTTCCTAGCTTCAAACCTCAAATAATTAGACAATGTTTTCTCGTCACAATTCTGGAAATGATTCAAACGGCTGTTTGCTGATAATGCAAAGTTTTATTGTGAAAGAAGAAACTGTTCAAATGAACAATTGGTCAATACACTTCGCAAGCTCTGTTTCTTCTGAAACGACTGACAACTTCATATTGCCTTTAAGTCTTTGACAAATGTTACTCTATTTCTCTTGCAAACCTTAACAAACCTAGTCTTTTTCTATGTTCTAGTTGTTTATCCATTGCAAGATGCGAAAGTAATCCGTGACATTGGGCTCATTGTTACAAATTACGATTCCAAAGATATATAGTGGCAGAATAATTTGTAAATAAAACCAAAATATGAAACCTCCAGCGACACCTACCTCTTCTGGTTGATCCAGCCGGCCTCGCAGCACCAAGTCTCGCACTGCTCGTCCGTGGTCTATTCTTTTGTTCTCTTTCCAACACGGCATCCGTGGCACTCACTGCACGTGCACTATCTCGACTGTACGTGGCCCTCTGCCACGTCGCACTGTCACGGCTGAAACAAAGAAAAAGTTAGGTTATTTTTGATACAGTTGCGATTGAACCATTCACTTTGAATTTTGTAAATAAATACATGAATTTAATTGTAAATGTCGCAAACATATTTTACCCGAAATAATAAGTTATACTTGTATTGAAAAGCCACGAATAGGTCTAGACGAAACGCACATAATTGATGGTAAGAAAGATTGGAGAAATGAGTTAAGAAGATATAGTCAACAAATGGAGCTTTGCTGTTGCCTGCTGTTCGCAAAAATTCTCCATAATAAATGCAAAGATCAGATGTTTACATTTGTCGACAAACCACCGCATAAAAAGGCAATCGTTTCAAAATTAGGAAAAACAATTTATAAAGAATGGTCTAACAATATTGCCGCGGCCATGTTAGCTGTTGGTTGTGGATAACCAACAAGAGTTTTGGCGATGTTTTTGCTACAATAAAATAAAAGCTTAAATTTTTAAAAAAATATAAATTTATACATGCTTAATCATTCACAAAAGACGATGACTGTTTCAGATGAAAGTAATTCTTGACAGTATCTCATCCCTCTGCACTGTCTACATATGTCAACAAGAATGATATTAAAATTGCTATTAGAGCGTCATGACTAGAGCTTTGACTTTGTAATTCTCTCACTGGAAGGCTGCTCAGATAAGCTTCACTGCTAGCAGAAGATTCGTCCCAAGATCAAGGGAGTATTGTGACTTGTCTAATCCTGTTTTACTGGAGACGTTCTCTTTGATGTTCAGATAATTCTATTGGTCTTGTTACCTCGATTCCATGTCTGATTCCTCTTCAGGAACAGCTGAGAGGCCAGTCATTCCAGTGAATCTTGCCTGATATAGCCGCGGGTCTTCGGCAATGAAATCCTTCTTTTGGTTTTTCACAGAAGGGTTTTTATACTCCCGTGGTAGCATAAAATGATGTAACATTGTGAGCGATCAGTGTTCACACTAGCCTGCTATTGCACTCCATAATACTGTGTATTGTAAACCCTTGGTTTAAACAGTGCCTTCATTCCTTCGACATTACACCACGCTAGCAATATTATATGATGGCCACATGGTTGCGCTGTATACGCATCGACCGGGCTGTCGTGCAATTCTTTCGCTTCATCATCACCAGCGACCAGTTCGCTTGTTCAATTGTTCACTGTGCTCATTGTAAAGGTTCCAACGTAAATTGTAAATTATTTATGAGTCAAGCAGAACATTTTGAGCTGGAAAGTCGACCTGTTTCTAACTTTTAGGCGTCTACGAAAATACACTGTGTCCGCCCTAGTGTAAACAACGCACACTTACTAGCAAGTAACATTGTAAGGTAGACACTCACAGTGTAAACGCAGAATTCCACAACAGAATAACGATTAGAATGGTGAAGGTAGTGTCAATACTCCCATCCGCGGTAAACGACGTGCGTTTACAATACGAAAACATCGCGGTGTGATGTGGTAACTGCGAGTTTGCATTAAGCAGTTTTAACTGTGATTGAAGCTGGCTTAAGCGGCTGTGTTATCTAGCTAAGATGTGAATAGAAATATGCCCACGTTAGAAACGAATAACACCGGACTAGATGAATCCCTACCCCTGTTTCCAATCGTACAGGCTCTCTTTGTCGGGAACATCATCTTCGATTTTCGGCATTTGATCTGGAACTGTAGCTCCCATCATATCCACACCGAAGTCTAAAAAAGGAACGATGCGATGAATGATACGTCACAATACTCTCAATATTATTTGTCTTTTCCCAGTGGTAACCATTGCACGCCAATCTGTGCTTCCAAAGAGAGCATATTTCAGCCACCGTCGCAAAATTACAACTGTTTTTTTCCACAGCGACTCAACTTTGCCTTAATCGAAAACACTTTCAGCAGCACAGGTCAACATTGCGATGTTCTATCCCCGTGGTCCACGCGTCCCGTTGCTACACTGCTGATCAACAAAGTACCAACTCAGATAGCTGCCTAGCAACAAGCAATGATATCTTACCAGTCATCTTATGCGTGACGTAAGGTTCAGAAGAATCCGCACCCAGCCTCGATGCCCTGGAGCCTCGTGTTCTACTTTGTAACATCAGTTCTTCTTTGCTCGGCGTAATATCCATAGCAACGCCTGCGATTTCATCTTCTCGATTGTCGAGCAGCCGAGAATCAGACACACCGAACACTTCTCCTGGTAAATAGATGTCTTCTTCACTGAATAACGAAGCTGGTGTGGCAAAACGTGCTTCCTCGGAAGGTGAAGAGTCGTCCTATACGCAGAAGAAATATATACATGAAATAAAATTTAAATAATATAATTTCAAACTTTATTCTCTGTCTATTGATAACGAAATCGCGCATAGAAACATGCCTATGCGATGTTGATGCTTGGATGGCATGGAACAATCTGCAACTAAATGGAGATAAAACAGAACTTCTTCTTCTGCATGCCCGCCACCGTCTATGCCCTTCATTGCAGAGTATGAGTTCATGCGATGATGTCATCCATAAGAAGCCTCACGCACGCAACATTGGAGTTTCTATGGATGCAACTATGTCCATGGAACGACATATCGTTCAAGTATGTAGTTCAGGGTTCTACCATCTGAGACGCATCAGCAGCATAAGGAGATATTTGAGCCAGCAGTCTGCGGAAACCATTGTGCATGCGTTCGTAACATCTCGCCTTGATTTTTGAAACTCGATTTGTTATGGAGCCCCGCACTATCTGCTCGAGCGCCTACAAAAGGTTCAAGATGCAGCGGCCAAAGTTATTTTGCTAACTGGAAAGTATCAACATGCCTCGCCATTGCTGCGTACTCTGCACTGGCTACCAGTGGAACAGAGGATACAATGCACGATTCTGCTGTTAACGCACAAAGCCTAGAATGACCTCGCTCCAAAATACGTATCGGACCTAATCACACGGTACGTCCCCAGCAGACATCTTCGTATCACTGACAGCAATCAACTTTCTCAACCTACGTACAACCTTCGAACATATGGCTCCAGAGCTTTCTCTTGCGCGGCTCCATTGCTATGGAACTCTTTGCCAAAAGAACTGAGATCGGCTCCTTCGGTCTGCTGCTTCAAGAAGAAATTGAAGACTTACCTTTTTAAGCAGGCGTTTGAATGATGATTAACTTTTAGCGTAATGTTTAGATAACATTTATTATTTATAGTAGCTATATAGTGTACATTTTAGAGAGTATAATTCTAAATTCCTTAGTGTTCTTTTTTATTCAGCTTAATTCCTAGCTAAATATTTTACCTTCCTTTTAGTTTTACTATGCAAAGTTCATTCATTTTAAGGAATGTATTGATTGTGAAGCGCTATTGGGCAATTTATTGGGAATAGCGCTATACAAGTAAATAAACTATTATCATTATTATTATTATTGACTTGTAATCTTCCATAGAGTGTCGTGGTTGCAATTAACATTGAATCAATTAAAATCAGTTATCTCTTGTTAATTTAGAACAGTATTAATTAGTAAAATTATATCATTCTAGTGTCTATTGCTAAGTTAGCAAGCATACAGTTACCGATGTATTAATATACTATATGCCACTTGTCCTTACAGCGTAAGAGCTATATGTATATAGCCTGCTACATGTGAATTCCTTGTTGGAATTTTTTGAACAAACTTACATACAAATATCAACTGTTTTTATATTCCGTCTGTCAAGATCTCTCTCAAAGATTGTCTGTTTCCGTGACATGTTTACAATACAGTGCTATTGAAATTACCAACTTTCGCAAACCTTAGGAGAATACGTGAATTGATCCAACGTGACTGATTCATTACGAGGCAGCCCAGTTGAATCCAATGATTTATACTGGAGCAACTCAACGGTTAAATTTTGAGATGCAAAATTTGACAACATAGCTCTAATTAACCTCATCCAAAAACAACAACTTCCTCAGACATGATTAAGTGTTCGTTGTGGTCTAGAGGCTAGTATGTGTAGCTGCCAGTCAGAGGTCCAGGGTTCGACTCCCGGCCCAGCCGACATATATATTTATTCGTTCTGTCTTCTGTTGTTCTAATTGTCGAGGATCCCAAGGTAGACAAGCCATTGGTTTATTGGGCTATCCTCGTTAAACAAATTGACATTTACACTTACATTATACAAGTGCATTTGAGTCCCAACAGATTGATACCATGGAATGAACAACATAGCGATTGCCTTGTGTACATTTTCTCCCATGGCAACGCACTTCAAACCGACGTAATTGAACATCAAAGCACTTTACATAGCCCTTATCGAGCGCGCCACAATTCTACAGCCTGAACGACATTGCAATAACAACAAACTGAATAACAAAATAACGCTACCATGCGGTCATAGCGGATACAAAACAATCTAGAGAAATAAGCGAGCTGTACCTTGTCCGTGTTTCTGTACATCTTAAGCGATCTTAGCCCAGACACGTCCTCTGCCTTGTTTACATAATACCGAAATGACGCTCTTGCGGAACTTGAAAGTAAAGTGGTGCAGCGGGGTCGTCTGAATTAACTGCTGCTGTGCAGTCTTAGAACATCGCTTTGAAATTACTCGAGCGTCGGGCTAAATCATTCCCGCCACTGGCTGATGAATAATTCACGTTCTTCTGTGATGAGTAATCGTACGTTTGTGACATGGAAAATGGCCCTAAATATAGTCGATCTATGGGGTAAACGCCTGACCGGTATGTATTCATACAAAGGCAGGCACCTGCTGAAGAGAGGAACAGTGTTTCCACAACACTGAAGGAGCGAGGCTGGCCTTGGCGGCATCGCGGCCATCAAAGAGAGGCTTGTTGCCATCGTCTCAAAACATTTTGCAGTTCTTCGAGGAGAAATGGCATCGCTGGGCATAGCCATCTGATCAAGTCATTTACGTATTTGACAGCTAAAAGTAAATTTGGTTGTAAATACTCGCCCCTAATTTAATCAGTTTATTAAAACTATTTTGACGCAAGCAACAGTTCATTACGTCACAACGGTAGCAGCTGTAAATTTTTATGCGTCAGGGCTTGAAGCAGCCGATTGAATACTTTACCACAATAGATAGCTAGCTGCTCACCTGCTAGTCATAAACGTGTTTGATACTTCAGACAATATATTGAAGCGGCATGGCCTTTGTAACAATTTACAATACTCACGGCGGTTGCCCAGCGGAGACAGATAAGTGCATCGACAATAACAGCGCATGCGCAAATGACAAATGCCACTGAACAGACGGCGACGAGGATGCCAAGAAATCGCCGGATGTCGCCAATTTGATCACAATCGTAAACTACAAGCGGAATAACAACAACAACATGTCAATGCTCAAAAAACAAAACATCGTATCAACAAATCAAATATTCGTCTGGAAACATTTTGAAGGTAATGTTATATGAATGTATTTTGTATGTACGAATTTAATTACGATGAATTAGTCTGCAACCTCAGCTCCATAAATTCTATCTCATTGGATTCCTGATTAAATGATGATAATGATGTTTGTTTTCTAGTTTTCTTGAATTACCAATATACCTCAATACATTTGTGCAGGGCTTTAAAAGGTATCTTTTAAAAATAACTAGTTACAGTTAAAGTTACATTATTTTGAAAATGAAAAGTTACTTCCAAAGTTACTATTCTTTAAAAGTAGCTTTTCAAAGTTACTAGTTACCTGTCAGTAAAAGTTGACAGTTACAGTTACTTTCAAAGCTATCTTCATCTATGCAAGCTAAAAGAAGGTAAAATTTGCAGGTGTGTTTTAAATTTTTTTTCAATTTACCGTCTTTTTCCATTCATACATGAATGCCTTGAAGCTTATTTTATCTTAAAGGTATCCAAGATCAACTATAGTCTAGAAGTGAAAAGTAACTAATTGCAAACAAAAGAAGCTTTAAAAATTTACCAGTTACTTGAGAAATAGCATTTGCCGTAGTTACAGTTGAAGTTACTTTCAGTTAAAAGTATTTTGTTACTTTCAAAAGCTATGTAACTTTTCAAATAACTTACTACTTTACAGCCCTGCATTTGTATGGTAAGTACATACAAGATGTTTCTACAAGTTCAATGTCGCGAGATCGTAATATTTACAAAATGTACTAATAAAGTAATAATATTACAAGATCATAAGAGCATACCTTTCTGAAAAAGGTTACTAATTTTCTTTCGCCTTATTTCGTAAATTAAATCATTTTTTAGATAAGTTCCAAGATAGTTATAGAGTTTACTACAATAATGGTTAAAGAGTAAATTTAATTTTTCTAGAGAAGTTATATATCGAAATTTAGGAATAATCAGCTCAACATTAATATAAAATTGTTTGCGGTGTTCGTTACAAAAAGGACAGAAAAATAAAAATGAATTTCATCCACTATTTCTCCTCTGTCACAGTACAAACACAGTCGCTCTTGGAGATTATGATGATGATGCTTGTTTACACTGCTATATTTTACCTGTTTCTGGGACTCTAGTTGACATACAATTACACTTCCTTTCTTCCTGAACGCATAAATTTAATTTGAGTGCCTCTCCACTGTTGTCCCAGTCGTCTATCTTGGAGGCTGGGAAGACAATAGCTAGAAGCAGAATCGCCAAAGCGAGGCAACTGACGAACAGTGAGAAAACAACCTACAACCAAAAGAGACTGTTGTTGTCAAGCCAAATTGCCAACGCCATAATTATAATTATAAATATCTAGTACTATAGTACTAGGGAATAACGAGGCGTGTCTTGGTAATTAAATGTAAATTACAAACTTCTTTGGCTATACAGAGTAACCCCGTTACTATCACCTCGGTTAATATCACAACCCGCTTAATATCACTTCAGTTTGAAAACCAAGCTCTGTCTGAATCAACTATTTGTACCCTCTTAATATCACAACCCGCTTAATATCACTTCAGTTTGAAAACCAAGCTCTGTCTGAATCAACTATTTGTACCCTCTTACTATCACGACCCGCTTATTATCACGATTTTTGGCTGGAAAACCATAGTGATATTAACGAGGTTTCACTGTATTTCCATCTCTCTGAGTAGATGCAAGCAGACAAAAATGTTAATACAAGAAACACGGAAATGAGGACAAAAGGATTAACACAAAAGGGGTAACTGACACGAGAAAGAGGCTACGAATAGTTATACAGTATAAGTGTTATGTAATCATTACAGGTGGGTGACAATTAAGGTACTTTGATTGCATGTGATTCAATTAAATATCGTGTTACATAGCAACAACAAACAGAAGAGCTTGGTGATCCAGCGAGGAAACGTGTGTAGACCGTATTCGAGGATCCTTTGTCCAACTAGGTCAAGCTTCGTAGATATATTTTAGATAGGATAAAATACAATATGGATTTTAGTTTAATTATTTTAATAGACCATTTTCACAAGCTACCATTTTAGAAAACGCAAGTGCATTTTGGGAAGATGATGCTTCTGATTTCGACATGAAGAGAGCTGGACTTCATACTGATGCAGACCTTTTCAAGCTGTGATACTTTCCTGAATTAAAAATATAACTTCAATTAACATAATTATGGGTCAGAACCCAGTCTCTTCGCTAATTCAGGCAATCAACATGCCCCACAATGCATTGGTCTTTCCCATAATGGTAACTCGTGAAAAAGGGCAATTAGGGACTACTCATTATTTACGCCCAGGGTTGGTACCGAAGAGAAGCAAAAAGTTTCAGTTCTTCTATTTTACCCAACCTTCAGGTAGCTAAGAAAAAAATTACCTAATCTCTAAAGTTACATCATATAATTGTAACAAATGTGAACAGAACAGCAGATATTCTACCGGTATTAACAACTGTTATCACTGCAGATAAAATACCCAACCTTCAGTGTTGCCAAAATTTGAGTTAACCAACCCGCTTCTCTTCAGTACCAACCCGGGGCATAAATAATGAGCGATCCCTTGTCAAGAGTTTTATTCAAAGTCGACTCCAGGGTATTCAACTTTGACTCCAAACTGAATTTTGTGATAAAGAATAAAGTTGCTTGATTGAGATGGTCATGTATGGGATGCCTTGCAGTTTGAAATCTATTTACTATCTAATACCTTCGTTGATTTATGCCCACAACTGGTCTAGATTGGTATGGAACTTGAATACAGACATATCGTCTAGATCTCGACCATTATAGTTCTGTCTCACATTCAATCAAATACCGAAATGAGGCTGATAACACAAGAAGTTCCAGATACAATACAACTTTTTCAAAACTGTAGCGTAGCCACTAGCCTATCAGATTGTATTTACAGAATGAATGAATTTCTTTCCCTTATTACCAGATCTCTATCCTCGTATTCATGTACATAACCTCGTTGTAATTTCATTAGCATATTTCTTATTTCCGTACTTTGATTGACAGTTGTATGTGACATAAAAGCCTTTACTGGTTCAATGCGAATCGAGAGAGAGAAAAAGAGAGAATTATCAGAAAACCCGAAATACTCAGTTGTCTTTCATAACGACTCAAGGCCGTTAAAAGTCTATTCATTAGTCAACAAACTGCTTTTAAAGATGACAGTAAATTTTATTTCAATTCTCAAATATTTACATCACAGTAAAACATGTAAAACAATCTCGAAGTAAATCAGATATATTTTTTTTTAAATCCGTAGCATAAGAAATACAATAATAATAAACCTACAGCCTAAACCTAATAATACACCAATAATAAACCTAATAAACCTGTACTTACTGTACAAGTAAAACACATGCTAAAAAAGTAAAACAGTACTCGAAACTCGAAGCACTTGAAATCGACCCAACACGGCATTAAGACAATTGAACTTTAAATCGTCTGCTATAAATATATTGGTTTACAGCAGTTTTTCTTCTCGTTAAAATAACTTTTTAATAATCAAATGAATAATCATCTCACCTCTTTGTAATGTTCGATAATTAAAATCACCGTTCCAAAGATTCCAGCGATTAGAAGCTAGACGGTAAGAAAGCAAATTAACTTACTGTAAATGAGAAATCATATTGCTGATAATTATAGTCTAATCTTCGAGTGACAATGTACTAGTCCCAGGGCCCCGGATAGATTAGCTCCCAGGCCCCTTTGATATGCTTGTATACAGGTATATGTAGTTGAACTCAACGCAGGACTGTTCTTTTGCTACTACTGATGACGTAGCTGATGGGATAACTTACGACATTGATAAATTACAGTACTTTAATTCAATCATTTATCACTTTCGTTATATCTAACTTTTGCTGAAACAATTCATTTTTCTACAATAGTAGATGGTTAAATCAGTTGCAAAACATAATCCGCCACGCGCGGTCCTATTGCATTATGGTCTAGAAGGGAGTTGAACTCTGCCAAAATAAAGACAGCAGGAAATAATTGTTATCGTGGTTCGAAGCGCATTCATACGAGGCGCCATCGCGGACAAAAGTCTGATTTAATATTTACGGTGTCCGCTATGGTAATCAGACTTTTGTCCGCTATCGCGCCTCATACATTCATTCATACACATATAAAATATGCTGTCAAAAGTGTCGATTTTAATTCAGAATCACGTCCAAAACGACACTTGTATCCCGAAATGAATTGGAGTCTGCGCATACCGAATTCCGATGCATTTCGGTATTATACAGTACATGTGTTGACATCTTTAGAAATAGTTTTATCAGGGATTATTCTTGACTGTCAAAATGGTCAATTTCACCTCAAATCACGTGCATGAAGCCATTCCGACATGCACTAGCCTTGCGCTCCGCCCATTAGAGGACTGTAATTACAGTACAGTCAACCCTGTATTAGCGGCCACCTCTCCTATAGAGCAGCCACCGGTGTATAAAGGCCACAATCCATAACCCCCAAATGACAATTTCTATAAAAACCAACCTGGACAGTAAGGCCGCCTGTCTATAAAGGTCATTTTTCTCAGGTCCAGAGGTGACCGTTATAGACAGGTTTCACTGTGATTTAATTCGGTTTGATTTGTTTACCGTCAAATGTTAGATTGCCTCTAACGTGCAATCATAGTTTAGAATTTAAAAACATTTACAGAATGTTAGCTCGTTTGCTTCATTTTGTTTAGCTATAAGGCTAGCAAGAAGAAGAATTTGCAATTTTTTCAGGAGCTGAATTTCACAGTGGGGATGCGCGATTATATTATTCAAACTTATCAAAATTGAAATTACATACACTGTCACATTTTGCTTGAGGGTCGGCGAACAAAATTTCAATTTCTATTCGAGGAAACTAAAATCAATTTGATTTTCAGACCTATATTTGAGTTTTTCGCATGTTTGTTTTCGAAACCTGGCACATTGTACTCATCAGAAAATGCGATTTTTCAATTTCTGGGAAGTATAACAAGGATCTGGTCATGCACAGCTTTCTAAATGTACCACACAGTATTCAGTTTAGCAACGCTCAAATCAGGTCAAAGTTGATTAACGCAAATTGGCAGAGAATCTATACAGTAACGGAGCGAATTATCATTTATCAAAAAGGATGCGTTGAAGCCGAGTTGTGCTTCCGGCAAGTTTAATGAAGTTTATCGCTGTAGAATGGGCATCTCGAAGTTTTTGTATTGGCTTGGCAACCGTTGTGCTGAAACGCTTGGAAAGGATCGAATTCAGTTTCATCGGAGCTGTGTTTGAGCTGAGAAAAAATCGCAGCATACGAGATACTAATTGAAGCTGTGTGTCAAATCCGATTTAGTTTCACTATAAAACAAGGAAATCGAGATTGAAGGGCAAAGGTGGCTAGTTTACCCGTAGACACTTGTAATGTGACGCCATTTTGGAATAGGTTAAGCTTTTCAAACTGATACATTATTTGTTGTTAATCTAAACTCGTTTCGTTATCCCTTAAAATGTGTCAGATTAGAAACTTAATGATCGGTAAATTTCACCTGAACACGAAAAGTAAAAACAACTGATCATGACGATGTGATAATCAAAGCAAACAAATTTACACCACCAATGTTAACAAATATTAATGACATGTAACTTCTTTGTTTATTTAATAAATATTTGAGTTCAATCCATCAGAAGACAACAAATTAATGAACCGGGGGGATCCAGCAGTAATAAAATGAAATGTTCATACCGGTACGGCTGCCCAATACGGTTCGGCCATTAGTCCGATATCAACGGCATTGTAGATATTATTCGTTGCAATCACTACTGCCACGGAGAGAATGAATTGCAGCAGATGACAGGTTAAAGCCAGGCGACGTAACGGCTGCCTGGGCGCCCCCATCTTCTAATCTAGCGTCAGGCTGAAGTGACAGTCTACTGACAACTAAAAAGTCTCATATTTCGCTCGAACGATGTCGTCATTGGCAACTCGGAATCCACGCGAGACTTGAACGTCTAATCTGGCCATACGCATGATCTTCGTTCAAAAACAACGTAGTCTTGTTCCTACGGGGAGCCTTGACTACAGGTGGCTTGATTCAACCAACATTACTACCGTCAGCTTTTGTTAGTTGCCAATGGTTACCAAGCAATCGATTGTAGTGACTCTGAGATATGGAATAATGGGCGTGTCACCTTCTTAGCGTAAATCAAGGCAATGCGGTACTCAAATCTATTGCAGACACTCGCAGCGGCGTACAACAAATCAACCCTTTCTGGAACGGCTTACAATTGATATCAGCTCACGGCTTCATTTTCTCGCAGCAGGATTTTGATACTGACATGCCGAAACTTTTTCCCGCAATAAAGCAATGCGCGAATACTAACAACGGGGTCACTCAGCACGCTCAGCGGTTTTGTCTGATATTAGCGTTTTGCGGTCAAATGACGTCACAGGAAAGCGCGGGCCGGCGCGGACCAGACAGCTCAATCAATTTATACTTGATGTCTACCGCCAAACCTCACTGAAAGTAGTCCACAAAGCGCAGGTCCGGGCAACAAAAGCAAGGCGGGAATGTCAAAGAGTCAGTCACAGTCGTTGTCGGATATCCAATGAAAATTCAAAGTTTTACCGCCGGGAAAAAGTGCTCCAAAGCAAATGTATGTTCCACGACAGATTTAGTACAAAAATAGTTTCTACATCGATATACGATTGTGTAAAATACTGCATAAAGCGATATCAAATTAGCCAGATTGAACAGCGAAACAAACAGCTTAATTTGCGATTCATTGATCTACAGTACAGTATGCAAATTCAAAACATAATTATGTCATGATAATTACATGCAATATTAAGACTCACATAAATTATCATGATAATAATATTTGAGAATGATGTCAATTATGGCAACGAATTTAAATCTTAATTGATATTCAATACGGAAGTCAGTTTGTGTTGTCTTTTGAAAAAAATCCAACATTGACATGAAATCGATGGCGTATTTCTTTGCTAAAGGGGGGGGCTGATCGCCAGTTTATATCGCAGATTAATCATTTTAAACATTGACAGGGATGGTCGCTGGCCAAGGTTGTTTGCATCAGGAAGGCAGACATCTGTGAGTGAGGGCGCTGCCTGCTATTGTTCAGCATTGTTTCTGGGCGAGGCGCTAATCTATATCTACATTTCACAAAGGTATGTCTGTTTGTTTGTTTTTCTGTTCAAAACCAGGCACCTGCTACTCATTAGCAGGGTCTGTCTACCGCTTAACATATTTTTCGAATAGATCGGCTCGATACTGTCATACAAAGACGATGTTGCTCGTCGTCCTGCTTTGGCATTTATGAGTCGATTCTGGTCATCAGAAGCGTCTCCAGCCCTCAAATCATCTCTGTTGGTCACACCATCTAGCCTGTGTTCCTATACGGTTGTGAGTCCTGTGCATTGTTGGAATAAATGTCAATTCGCTTAAAAGAAGCATGCGACAAGCTGCTGCGACATGCCCTTGGATATCACTTATCTAGCACCGTTGTCATTGCCGATCCTATAGCATTACACGGTTTACACCATCCGCTTGCACGATTGTTCAGCATCGTCGAATGAGATTTATCGATAAGATTCATCCGATTCATCTATTTTAGTCTGACTTCACAACGAAAAATACGAAATGAGCTAAGAACATTTTGAGCCATATTTAAGAGTTCTATGGGTGTTCTTCAATGTGCGTCAGAGTGAAATACAGGTTGAATGAGCTTACCACAATACCGTCTGTTCAGGGCGTGGCGTTTTCGTGAGGTTTCTCTCACAGTGACGTAAAAACAAAGCCCCGTGTTGTCAGTGTCTTCAGTCAGTATCGTGTGCGTAAACACTAAACAGCAACTGTGCAGTAGGTCTAATGTGTATGCTAGGAAACTCTGCTCAATACGTTTTGCCCGTGCCTCTACAGTTGTTCTTAATTGTTCTAAAATGTGAGCAGTTTTGAGCTTAGATGTTCTTATTAAATGTTTTTCGTACTAAAAGATGATCTCCAGCTTTTCCGCAATTGCCTCTGGTAGCAGCCGTCGTCTGTTCCGTCGTGGCTACAGTCAACCGTGTTCGTATTGTAACTTGCTTAAGCTTAGTTTTATGTTGTACAGTAAGTCTAATGTTTTAACTGGAAAATTTAGAACTCTATCTGTAACAATGTGACAAGATAAAGGAGGAACGGGTTCTTTCTATGACAACATTGTATCATCATCGTCGTCGTCGTCACTGAGTAGCAAATACGAAGTATCCTAGCTCCGTGAGACAACAAGGCTCTGGTTGTGCACGGTTTTCAAAACACATCGCATTGCCCTAATTCCAGGGCTGTAAAAGTTACCTTCAAAAGTAATTACCGGTAGTTACAGTTAAAGTTACTTCATTTTGAAAATGAAAAGTTACTCTTCAAAGCTACTATTTTCTAAAATTAACTTTCAAAAGTTACTAGTTACCTGTCAGGAAAAGTTACTAGTTACAGTTACTTTCAAATCTACTTTCATCGATGTTTACAAAAGAAAAGAAGGTATAATTTAAATGTGTATTTTAAACAAATTCCAATCAACCATCTTCGGTGTATGTTTTATGCATACATGAATTCTTTGAAGCTTATTGTATCTTAAAGGCACCCACAATCAACTAACTTCTAGAAGTGAAAAGTAACTAATCGTAAACAAATGTAACTTTGAAAAGTTACAACTTACTTTGAAAAAGTGTATCTTGTTACAACAAAAAGTTACTTTCAGTGAAAAGTAATTAGTTACTTCAAAAAGTTACCCAAAAAGTAACTTTTTGGGTAACTAGTTACTAAAGTAACTAATTACTAATTACTAATTAAGTAATTAATTACTTTTTTACTTAAGTAACTAGTTACTTTACAGCCCTGCCTAATTCTCAAAACAGGTCAGGCTGTCCCACGCAGACACAATAATTATCAGTAATAAAATTACGTGAGAACATGCGGCTGAGATTACGAATGCAAGCATTAATACTTTCTGAACCGGAAACAGGCTTGCAGTAAACAATTCCCGTCTCCGTCGGGTCGACAGAAAAGTAGGAACCGGAAGAAAATGTTTAAGAAACTTAAAAGGCTTTTGTTATGTTGCCCAACTATAACCTGCACGCTGATTCTGCAATTAGTTCTCAGCAAAACAGGACTGAGAAACTAGAAGCATGTCAATGCGCAGACACCTGGGGTCTTATTCATGACGGGGACTAAAGTGTAGTCCAGGACTATAGCGCTCAAGTCACATACAGATCTAAGCAATTTAGTCCAGACTAAATAAAGTCTCGGACTACGCTTTAGTCCCGGTCCATGAATAGGGCCCCTGTTTTTCTAAGTAGGGTCTGCAACCAGGCTTGAAGTGTGGACAGCTTGGAATTAAACTCGAAATCATTTTGCAAGAAAACAGACAAAACTATACGAAATCGAATCTCGATAGCTGGACCAGAATTGTGGAATTCTTTACCAGCTGCTGTCAGGAACAGTAGGACCGTTGAGAATTTTAAAAATGCATATAGGAATCATTTTTGTTGAAGGTAAACTGTAAATTATGCAAACATACTATATGTGTACATATTATCATATTATCATATTATCACTTTATCAGTGATATATATAGATATAAAGATGTATATTGCATAGGGTATGTATAGGTTTTAAGTTTAGTTGAGGTCTTTTTTCGATTGTAAATATACTCTTATCGAGTTATCGTTATTACTATTATGTACGAGTATCGGGGTCGAAGAGAGACGCGATCGAGAACAAGCATGAGCTGTGAGCATCAGCGAAGGAATGAATT